>SNQJ01S0102434.1:56990-75608 GCA_010110895.2 Picea sitchensis
TTCCTATATGTGCCAATAGCCTCATGAATGCCTCCAAGGTGACAACCCCAACTGACACGTGACATCTAGGGCTATAAAGGTGATGTCCAAGGCCTCCCAAGGCCAACGTTCAGGTGGGAGGAGCATGAGACCTTAGGTCTAGGTCTTCCACAATGCCTCCAAAGGAAACATCCTTCCTTCATCTGGTGCAAGATTTCAATCTCTTCTTACCCCTGGTTGGGGTTTCAACATCCATATGCGGGCTTTGAGCCCCCCATGAAGGCCTGAGCTAATCATTCCCTCATGTGCACCTGTCCACCGGGCAAGGTCCTGCAGAAACAACAAGTACACCCTCCAGGGGTTCATAAGTCACAACGATCATAACATGTAAATCACATCCAATAATTAACTTACCCAAACATGTGCATCAAACTCCCCTTAACCCCAAACTAATGCTCAAAGACTTTATGCAATTTGACAAGTTACTTTTGGAGAGGGTCTTAAGGTGTCCTATTGGGCTAACCTCTTTTAAGTTTGGGGTGTTTCCCAGGTGGAATCTAGTCTAAGTCATGTAAGTGTATGAGGTGGCATGGGGTAAATATTTGGGCATGGGGTGCATGTGATAACAAGGAAATGTAGAGTCTTACCTATGGGTGCCTTTATGGAGGGTGAGATGCACCTTGTCATGGATGTAGTTGTTTCCTATGCCATTCATTGCCTTTTATTCTTAGCTTTATTTCATTTGATCTTTTTCTCTTATGCTTCAAGGGAATAGTTGAGGGCCATTGTCTTGTCTTGATGACCAGAGGTGACAACGTTATCCACAAACATTTCACGGAAATGAGAAGGTTGGCTCGTAATGAGACCCCATTTCTCTTGGCCATGCCACCAAGAGCCACTACCTTGGTTTGGTGACCATATGGGTGATAATGTCATACCGCTACATGCCCATGTTCATAATAGGTTGACTCGTGATGAGACCTCTTATCCATCAACTAGTACCTTGAGTGTTTATGTTATCTTGTGGGTCCCCTTTTCTTACTGAGAAGATTTTCACTACTTTCTCGGGGATCCCTGGGCGAAGCATCTTGAAGGTTTCAAAATTGGATTTTAACTCTTGCCAACTACTTTTACCCTTTGGGCCTTTATCCCCTTCTTCCTACGAGGTAAGGTCAACCCTTCATAGTGTAGCCAATCCCAATGCCCAAAAAGGAAAGGGGAGATGGAAGGAATATAGATGGAAAATGGTAAGTATGTATGGAACAGATGATGACTCTTCAAAGATCCACCCAGTAGCAACCCATCCTAAAGGGAAATCAACTTACTAGGGCATTGTGTCACCTGTCCAAGTTTGAATAAGGCAAAGAGAATAATTTCCAAGCAAACGTCATGAAATGAAGAAGGATTCAAATACAACATGTTCAAGTGCTTTTAAAAATTAGAGTGATACATATCATGATACCCAGACTCATTACCTCATGGAGCAAGACTCACTGCTACTTCAGGACCAGGCTGATGTGATGGATACTGCTACTGGTGATATGTGGACTGCACTGAAGAATAGAGGGGCCCTCAGGGGCCATGCTTAAGTCATTTGGCTCTTGGTACTCCATGTCTAGGACATAAGGACCTCAATACATGATATCCTTAGCTATCCCTAGGCTAAGGGATAACATCTGGCTCCAACTCGGGGACATGTGCTCACTGTAGAGTGCATGAGAAGCTCAACATATTTGGTATGACCTGTGCCTGCTAAATCTCAACAAAAGATATTAGTAATCCCTAGGGTGATGATATCGCCCCTCGTCCATATGATAAAATAAACAAATAAAAGCATCTCTAGTCTAACATATGATTATGAACATACATATATACATAATGAAACAAGACAATATGAAAAATGAAACTACAACTATGCTAATATGATGTTCAATGGTATATACAATGGATGCAAATGCCTACCCACCTCTACTTGCATGTTGGTTGAATTCTAGGTGGAGTCAAATAACCAGTGAAACCATCCTAGAAATACCTCATAATACCTGATTCTATGCTTCATCACAAACCAAAACAATGGCAAGTCAAGTACAAAATAAACATGATGAAGAGAATGCATTGTATCATAGGAAGTCGTAAAGGCTAGCTCATGGAGGTGAAAGGGAGGGACAAAATCATGCCAAGTCACCCTTCCAGAAAAGTGATCAATCCATCTCAGAAAAGGATTGTGAGAGGTTAAGGACTCAAAAGGCCGACTCAAAGAGTTTGAGGGTTGACTACCTTGGATGTCATCACTCCCTGGGGTCTGAGAAGGGATTAACAAGAACTTAGAGGGAAACTGAGAACTTCTCAGGGGAAAGATGAAAAATTGAGATAATAAACTTCTTAAGGAATTCAACCTCCCCTCGAATTCTAACGATTTTTTTTTTCCCAAAGAAAACTTGAAACAAGAGACATGTTCCCCAACTGCATCCTTAGTGACATAACGAGGTAAAGCAATCAAAGGGAGATGAACAACCTTGTCACAAGTATCCTGCTTCAGGCAAACAACATCGTCACCTTTATCAAAATTTGAGCACAATGACGGTTGATAATCTTCTTCATAGAATAAATCCAAGTGCTCAAAGGAGTACTCATCAAAATCCTTAAGGTATGACCGAAAATTATCAGGAGAACATTGCACTGGGTCATCCTTGTGTGCTTGGAAAAATTCTATAATTATATCATCATCTTGTTGCCAAATGTCAAAATTATTAGGAACATCATATGGTTGTTGTAAAGGAAACATTCGAAGATATCATTCCATATCATAAATGGCATCCTCATGAGAATCAATCACATCCCACTTATGTCTTCCAACATGTATGAACTCATCAATATTATCAACCATGTCACTACCTTTATCATAACATGAAGGGTTTAATGCATCCAAGGGCTCCTCTAATACTTCTTCTCTTTCCAAATCATAAAATAAAGCATCATCAAAATCTTGGAAAGGGAAGTAACTTACCGTGTTCACTTCTTGCTGTGTAGGAACGTCAAAGGCTTGGATGAATTCATCATATGGAAGAGCATCCAATATATCATCCAGAAGACTCGTCTCTTTAATCATATTTTCTACTTCATCAGAAAATGAAGGACCTCACTCTTCCAAGGTTTCCTTTACTTCTTCACATTTTGAATCATAGAACAAAGTGTCATCAAAAACCTAGAAAGGTAAATGATTCACCTCATTCTCTTCGTATTGTGCAGGAAAGATAGGATATTGGAGAGATTCATCGGACGAAGGAGCGAATACTAGTGCTTCATCCTCATAACTCATTTCTTTAGTTAAGTCTTTATTGCATTCTATTAAATCATGGGAAAAATATTGCTCCTCTTCAAGGGGTTGACAACCTTCTTCATAAATCTCTCCTTCTACATCAGAGGATTCTTGGTATTGAGTATGGTACACATCCCTGAGATATTCCACAATCTCAGTGGTGAATCCCTCATCCTCTAGGGATATTGCGAGATTTTGAAGGGCATATTCATATGTCTGGCATTGTGGTTTCACAAAATCAATAAGCCCACTGATGAGGTCTACGAAAGATGATATACCCTTATCTTCATAACAACCCTTAATCCAATCTTACAAAAAGGACGACAGGGAAAGTATGAACAGTTTTACGAAAACATCCTCCCCTTCAAATTCTATCTCACTTATATACTTCAAGAATTCTACAATGTGAGTAATTGGGAGGCCTATGAATCTTGGAGAGTTGTTTAACCATTTTATATCAAAATAATGCTGGTATCCTTGAAAACTTTTGAAATAAATAGTCGTATAAACTTGTTCCCAGGGCGCCATGATCCCATATCTTGGAAATTTTACAAAGTTGAGAGTGAGGTGGCACCTTGGAAAAGGTCAGTGGAGTTGCCAAATATCCTCTTAAGGATTATCAAAGGGAGTGAAGGAATCACCCTCAGTGGAGTCACCAAGAAAGCTTCTTAAGATGAAGGCTTTGAGGGAAAGGCTTACTGAAAAAGTGTCATTGAGGAATATTGACTCAATGTTCCCCGACAACGGTGCAAAAAATGTTATCACACAATCTGTACTTTTCCAAAGCCTAAAGGAAAGTAGGTCGAGATTGGCATAACACGAAGGTAATCCTGTCACTGTCACCCCAATAGGATATCGTTTTCAATTTAGGAGGAAAAACCTTCTTCAAGGGAGATGTCCCTAGACCTAGTGGGTTGATGAAGGGAAAGAAATGATAAGTAAACTATCCCTCTCTCTAGGTCACTCAAGTCAAGTTTAAGTCTTGAAGGATGAAGAAAAAGAAATATAAAGTGTACCTTCCCCTTACCAATACAACAACAAGTGTTAAAGGAAATAACAAATGATAATGATGTTTCAACAAGACAATAAACTTGTGAATATATGTTGGCTGTCTATGTATGCAGCAAATGACAAATAGATGATAGTGATAAGTAAATGATAACAACTGCAAATTTGTATCAACAAGAACGCACTTGTGCAGACAATGTGAACAAGCATTTAAAACATCAAAGACAATACTTTGTCTTTATGTGAGTTATCTAAATATATCAACCAATAATTGGATTTAAACAGGTTGTCTAAGTTAAATGTAACAACAATAGTGACTCTTGAAATCAACCTAGAGTAGTCCCCTTTGCTGCAAATTAAATTGACAGGACTGTTCATATAGTTTTTTATTCTGTGTGCTAAAATAGATGATGACAACCTCCATTATGTGTATAACTAATCAAACAATACTTAAGTTTATTCGCTCCCTTACAGTTGCTAACAAGATACAAGAAGAGGTTTTGAGAATAGATATTTCTACAGACACTCTCGCTTGACGAACATAGAGGAAGTCACTTCTCTCTCAATGGCATAATGTTGAAGCGATCTTTGATCAATCGATTTTCATTTTTTGGTAGGGATGTAAGGTAAGTTACACACAACCCCTCGCTAAGATGCATGGCTTTGGTATCATCTTATGACAAGTTGTACAGACTTAGAATCAAGAGTCTTCCAGAGAATTGAACTATGTTCATCATTCTCATCAAAATCATTAGCGCACTGGACTATGCATGGACATCCATTTGTTCCTTTTTTCAGATGTCCATATGTATAGAGTTTTGTCATATTTTTAAAAGAGATCCATCGCAATAACCACACTCTCAAAGTAACGAGGGGCGTGGCAATAATTTTCCACCCCAAAACAAATCACAATTTCAAATTCTATGCAGGCGTCCATCTATACAAAGTTCTGTCATATTTTGAAAAGAGAGCCATCGCAACAACCACATGTGCAGAGTAATGGGGAGTGGCAATAATTTTCCACCCGAGCACGAATTACAATTCCAAATTCTATTTGGAGATTTTTATTTGATTTATTCCTTTTAACATTACATGATAATAATAATAAAATGCATGATGCAGTGGACGGAGTAACGAGGCATGGAAATTATTTTCCACCCTATCATGAATTAAAAATTTCAATTCATATTTGTCATAATATAGTATCTTATAAAGTCCAGACATGTTAATATAACAATATATTATCATATGACAACCTATATCTGGAGTGCTACTCTGGATCCACATAATAATTATGCTAATATATAGATTAATACTCTAGTAAGCTCCCATATTAATGTATCCTACTTTACCTACGAGAGTTTACTAGACTATTAATTAGCGTAAATCCGCCATCCATTTTTTTTTTTTTTTACATCAAAAAATCCATAAGAGAGCTTCTCAATGTCTCCCCAACAAGCATCAAACTCTTCGAATCTTCCCTATGAAGACTTCTCCAAGCTCTATAGCTTCCTAAAGAGACATCAAACATGCTGCCCTTCTGTCTATAAAACTGACGTTGTCTCTGTAATAACCCGCTGAGACGGTAAGGGAGCCCAATCATCTTATTGTTTCCAGCAGTCAGTAATAACCCGCTGAGACGGTAAGGGAGCCCAATCATCTTATTGTTTCCAGCAGTCATTGCCTGAGCCAAACTGGGTCTCTATTTGAGCCTAACTTGTTTCATCCGGTGGGAAGCACAAGCTCTTAGCCAATCATAAGCATTTTAAGGTCTTACTCCAGGACCTATCCATTATTTAATTATAGTTTAATTATAAATAGTAATATAACTATACCATATTAATAGATATATCCCAAGGACACCCTTTGTATATTTGTTTACATAAAGGTGAATTTGATTTAAACCGTGTATATTATTGAAATCCATGGCATAAGCTTATAAATTTTTCATTTTTACCGTCAATTTAGTATAAATAAAACTCACTAACACCATTACAGTTCATCTAATTTAAAATAATATATATCATTCATTTTTTTTATGTCAATATTATCTTGTTACAAATTCAGTTTGTATTAATATGGGATATGTTTCTAATAAGAGTAATAATGAGACAAAAGTTTATGTTATTGCTAGTAAATTTTTATCTTAGGTATTGAAACTATCCATTTCAACTTCTGTCATCTCCATGCAACATCAACCTCTTGCTTGTTTCCTTACTCTTCACTAGACAAACCCTTTTTTGTTGCTATCTTACTCTTGCCATCTTACAATGCAACTACTTAACCCAAACACACATCATTTGCTACAACTATTACTTCATATTTTACTTCTCCTAGTAGACTATTACTTTATATGCTACTCCTACTAGATCTACTCTCGGAAAACTAGTGTCATCTCAAGGACCACTCTTAGATTTTTTTCTTATGCTTCTTCAAATGAGCCAACCAACACAAAAACAACTTCAACTCATGGAACTACGAAAACCAATGTTACATATAGCAACCCCTGTCATATCATCACAAACACCTATACCTTCCCATGGAACCCACTTATCCATTTACATCTTCTCATTAGGAGCATCTTTACATATTATCCATACAACAACCACTTAACCCTTAACAACTAGGAAACATATATCAAGTAAACGATGGAACTAGATTCATTAATGTTCAACTATCCCTCACAAGATGAAAGCATAAACTAGTATGTAGTACCTTACCCTTAAAGAACCCTCAAAATCCTAGAAACAAGGGTTTTTTTTTTTTGTCGAAAAAGTACCCTCACTATGATATCCATATCACAACACTATGAACATAGGACATGAACAACTGCTTATCCAAAGGTTAACATAACTAAACCTATCACCGAGAATCTATTCCTCTGTCAGTTCATCTATCACTCTATAAAGCTAGGAGCTCCTAAAAAATCAACATGAAAAGGTAGGATCTTATATTAATTTCTGAATCACATGAATAGACTCTTCATGAATGATTCTTCTCATTAGTAAATGAAATATATTACTTATTTATTAGACTATTTAATACTCTCATTCTCTTTCATACTCTCCTTAGAGTATCTTAGTATTCTATTTAGGCTTGTACTAGACCAATTCTTCACTTCAACTCTCTTTATACTATAATGTACTCTATAGCAAGGACTAGACTTATACTTTACTAAGCCTCTAAAAGTTATCAATAGAGTGCTCTATGTAGTTGAGGTGTAAAAACAAATAGAAAAGTAGTGTTTGTGGTTCATTGAAGAGGAGCTTCAGTTGCAAGTACATATGCTCTCTTAGAGATTATGAAGTTCGTTATCGAGATCTAAATTCATTTCTATGAGAAACACCCCTTTCACTAGAAAAATATCTAGGCACAGTAGTAAACTGATTATATCCACCCATTGGTGCACCTGCTTGATAGCTAACTAACAAAGAAGCCAACATCAATATAGATGGAGGAAGAATATAAAGAGACAGAGGTAGATTCAAAGTTCCGAGTCCAAGATCGATTTTGAGTTGACCTGGTTCCTAGTTCAGGTTCAGACTGAGAGGCAACACCCTAGGGGATATTTTCCAGGTTGATAATCAATACTTCTTGAAATCTAAAAACTTCTACGTGCATATCTATCCCATAGGAACCCTTAAGAAACAATTTGATACCAATGAAAGAAACAATCTCCCTAGATATATATATATATATATATATATATATATAGATTATTCCTAAGGTTTTGAACTTCTATTGAAAAAAAGAGATCATTAGGAAATGGATTTAGTGCGTTATATCCTTGATTGGGAAAGAAAATGAGGCCCATCCCAAACCTTAAATAATGAAAAGGGAATGTTCTTTGTTGAATCTCCCTTTGGCACGTTTTTTTTGTAAAGAATCCATTCCTTTATTCAATCATGAAAGGTACATATGGTAAAAAAGGGAAGTTACATTTATTCTGGTTAATAGGTCAACCCTATTGTAATAAGGGAAATAAATTCCAAACACTGATTATATGCTTTCACCGGACAATCGTATAAGAAACACAAAAGTAGATCAACAAATTATTTGTTTGCAAAAAAAGGGTATGGAAAAGGCAAACACAGTCTATCATTGGATCAATTTGGTAAAATCAAGTGGTCTCAAAAACCTCATCTCCTTTTTTTCTTATATTTCCTTGAGCTGCTGACATACGTTCTTTGGTTTGTCGAACTTCACTTATATGGGATTGACAACTTCATGCCTTTCTCTTCTTAGTTCCCCATGATGATTTAGGTTCCAATGTGAATGTATGACATAATACATGAGTCAGACAACAAAGTGCAATCATATAAATTGGGTTCGGTTCGTACATAATTTGTCAGGTAGGTGAGTTATTGTCCCATAATTTTATCCCTATTTTTTTGTGCCCTATTGTGGGGTATATTGAGATACATTTTGATTATAGGAAGCCAATGTAATGTATGAATCCTACTCGAAATCTCATTAATTGTTTGGGGGGGAATATAGACTTTATTCCTTTGTTGAGACAGATTGTCTACTAAACATAATTTCCCTAGCAATAATATTTCATCTAACACCATCTTGAGATTACCCCTGTTATATGTTGCACCGAAAACTCCTTTAACACAATGCTTGCAATCCAGTTTGAACTTGTGTCAAGATTTCAGTCCCTCCTCCTCCAGTTGATGTGCCATTTCTATCTCAATCACAACACCTCCCCCCTTCCTTAATCCTAAGTGCTTCACTCCCACCTTAATCTTAAACTTGATCCATCTATCCTTGTTCACTGACTTTAACAAAAAAATATTCAAGGTGTTTTCCAACTTTTTAATACTAAATGCACACATGAATTTCATATAACTCTTTCAACATATAGAGTTATTTTTCCTTCAACATTGGGTGACTTATTGACGCATTTTTTCATTTTCCTATTGCAGTTCTGATACCATATAGAAATACCAACACTTGACTTGAGCTAGAGCATAAAATATAGAGCTACCAAGATCATAGTGAATATTATCTATCTTGGTTTTGATTACATCACATTACATCGCATTACATCACTTGGTGATTCCATGACCATTAGACCAATAATAGATTAAGGGTTATCGGTAGCAGACCAAGAGCTAGAAAGAAAATGTGGTAGGTCTAAGTGGAGACTTGATCTAGACTAATGCACCTAGAGACAAAAGAAGGGATGCACCTGGGCGTCGATCATAAGGAATTGGATGAGGAAATGGATAAGAAAATAGGTCAACTGAATCTACTTCTACTAGGTAAACTATGAGTGCTTCTACGAATGCTTTCTTTTGCTTCTTGACTATGTAATTTTCAAATTTGTCTGAAAACTATGATGAACTGCTGGTGCACCGACATAGGTGAATGTGTTCTTTCTATGAGAGCCTAAGGATCCATGCTTTCATTTGCACAATTGGTAGGGACTTTCTACCCTTTGTAGCTCCACTTGTATGTATATACAAATTTGTTAATGAATATTATCTAGTCATATTAATTTATTATTATTATAATTGTTAGTTTTGTATAATATTTTATATCAGACGTGTTATCACACAATCTATACTTTCCCAAAGCCTAGACGAAAGTAGGTCGAGATTGGCATAACACGAGGGTAATCCTGTCACTATCACCCCAATAGGATACCCTTTTCTATTTAGGAGGAAAAACCTTCTCTAAGGGATATGTTCCTAGGCCTAGTGGGTTGATGAAGGGAAATAAATGATAAGTAAATTACCCCTCTCGCTAGGTCACTCAAGTCAAGTTTAAGTCTTGAAGGGTGAAGCAAAAGAAATATAAAGTGTACCTGCCCTTTACTAATACAACAACAAGTGTTAAAGGCAATAACAAATGATAATGATGCTTCAACTAGACAATAAACTTGTGAATATATGTTAGCTGTCTATGTATGCAGCAAATGACAAGTAGATGATAGCGATAAGTAAATGATAACAATTGCAAATTTGTATCAACAAGAATGCACTTGTGCGGACACTGTGAACAAGCATTTAAAGGATCAATGATAATACTTTGTCTTTATGTGAGTTCTCTAAATATATCAACCAACAATTGGATTTAAAAAAGATGTCTAAGTTAAATGTAACAACACTAAAATAGAAGTAATGACAACTATAAACAAGCTTTAGAAATGTACTCTGCTAAGGCAATTGAACAAACACTTGAGCATATATTGATAGTAACTTGCCTTGTACAAAGTCTGGGATGTTCTAAGGTGGTTGGTAGGCTGATATAGACTGCAAACAATGGCTGTAAAAATGAATTATCATCAGTAATTAAGTGGTTGTTAGCATCTCTAAGCTAGGTTTGTTAACTAGTTAAAGTTAGTAGGGTAATCAAGTAGGAAACAATTTGGAGTTTGAGTTTGAAGATACTTGTCAAAGAGTGAGGTTTGACTAGTGCCTTTCTAAGGGTATTGGAGTCAAGTAGGTGGCTTCCTTCAAGGCTGTTAACAAGTGATTTTACACATAATCCAACAGGGAGAAAGACCTAGGAGGAGTAGCAACTKAAGTCCTCCTAGGTTTGACCTTAAGAAGTGAGGAAGCTAGGGTGTAGGAACTTCTAGGCCCTAACACMTCCTTCTTCTTGGATTTTTATGGATGAAAAGTACTTTGCACAATAACTAAGTATAAACCTCTAGAGCGCTATCACTTTAGGGCCCTAGGGTTTCACTAGTTACTAGATTAATTCAATAAAGCTAGGCAAATGAAAAGCAAGAAAGATAGCACTTTAAGTTTCTTACTTCAAGCATTAATTAAAACATGCAATTTCATAATCTATTATGAGAAAGATTGAGATCAAATCATGCCAAGTCACCCTTCCAGAAAAGTGATCAATTCATCTCAGAAAAGGATCGTGAGAGGTCAAGGACTCAAAATCATGGCTCAAAGAGTCTGAGGGTTGACTACCTTGGAGCCATCACTCCCTGGGGTATGAGAAGGGATTACCAATAACTTAGAGGGAAACTGAAAAATTCTCATGGGAAAGCTGAAAGATTGAGATAATAAACTTCTTAAGGAATTCAACCTCCCCTTGAATTCTTATGGAAATAAAACTTGAAACAAGAGACGTGTTCCCCAACTGCATCCTTAGTGACATAACGAGGTAAAGCAATCAGACGAAGATGAAAAACCTTGTCACAAGTATCCTGCTTCAGGAAAGCAACGTCCTCGCCTTTATCAAAATTTGAGCACAACGATGATTGATAATCTTCTTCATAGAATAAATCCAAGCGCTCAAAGGAATACTCATCAAAATCCTCAAGGTATGACTGAAAATCATTAGGATAACATTGCATTGGGTCATCCTTGGGTGCTTAGAAAACTTCTATAATTATATCATCATCTTGTTGCCAAACATCAAAATTATTAGGAACATCATATGGTTATTGTAAAGGAAACATTTGAAGATATCCTTTCATATCATAAATGGGGTCCTCATGAGAACCAATCACATCCCACTTACGTCTTCCAACATGTATGAACTCATCAATATTATCAACCATGTCACTACCTTTATCATAACAGGAAGGGTTTAATGCATCCAAGGGCTCCTCTAATACTTCTTCTCTTTCCAAATCATAAAATAAAGCATCATCAAAATCTTGGAAAGGGAAGTAACTTACTGTGTTCACTTCTTGCTGTGCAAGAGCATAAAAGTCTTGGATGAATTCATCAAATGGAAGAGCATCCAGTACATCATCCAGAAAAATCGTCTCTTTAATCATATTTTCTCCTTCATTAGAAAATGAAGGACCTAGCTCTTTCAAGGTTTCCTTTACTTCTTCACGTTTTGAATCATAGAAAAAAATGTCATCAAAAACCTAGAAAGGTAAATGATTCACCTCATTCTCTTCGTATTTTTCAGGAGAGATAGGATCTTAGAGAGCTTCACCGTACGAAGGAGTGAATACTAGTGCTTCATCTTCATAACTCACTTCTTTAGTTAAGTCTTTATTGCATTCTATTGAATCATGGGAAACATATTGCTCCTCTTCAAGGGGTTGACAACCTTCTTCATAAATCTCTCCTTCTACATCAGAGGGTTCTTGGTATTGAGTATGGTACACATCCCTGAGATCTTCCACAATCTCAGTGGTGAATCCCTCGTCCTCTAGGGATATTGTGAGGTTTTGAAGGGCATATTCATATGTATGGCATTGTGGTTTTACAAACTCAATAAATCTACTGATGAGGTCTACGAAAGATGATCTACCCTTATCTTCACAACAACCCTTAATACAATCTTACAAAAAGGATGACAAGGAAAGTATGAACAATTTTACCAGAATATCCTCCCCTTCAAATTCTATCTCACTTATATACTTCAAGAATTCTACAATGTGAGTAATTGGGAGGCCTATGAATCTTGGAGAGTTGTTTAACCATTTTATATCAAAATAATGCAGGTATCCTTGAAAACTTTTGAAATCAATAGTCATATAAACTTGTTCCCAGGGTGGCATGATCCCATATCTTGGAAATATCACAAAGTTGAGAGTGAGGTGGCACCTTGGAAAAGGTCAGTGGAGTCGCCAAATATCCTCTTAAGGATTATCAAAGGAAGTGAAGGAATCACCTTCAATGGAGTTTCCAAGAAAGCTTCATAAGATGGAGGCTTTGAGGGAAAGGCTTACCGAAAAAGTGTCGTTGAGGAATATTGACTCAGTGTTCCCCGACAACGATGCCGAAAATGTTATCGCACAATATGTACTTTCCCAAAGCCTAAAGGAAAGTAGGTTGAGATTGGCATAACACGAGGGTAATTCTGTCATTGTCACCCCAATAGGATACCCTTTTGTATTTAGGAGGAAAAATATTCTTCAAGGGAGACGTCCCTAGACCTAGTGGGTTGATGAAGGGAAATAAATGATAAGTAAACTACCCCTCTCTAGGTCACTCAAGTCAAGTTTAAGTCTTGAAGGATGAAGCAAAAGAAATATAAAGTGTACCTTCCCCTTACTGATACAACAACAAGTGTTAAAGACAATAATAAATTATAATGATGCTTCAACAAGATAATAAACTTGTGAACATATGCTGGCTGTCTATGTATGCAACAAATGACAAGTAGATGATAGCGATAAGTAAATGATAACAACTGCAAATTTGTATCAACAAGAACACACTTGTGCAGACAATGTGAACAAGCATTTAAAGCATCAATGATAATACTTTGTCTTTATGTGAGTTCTCTAAATATATCAACCAACAATTGGATTTAAACAGACTGTCTAAGTTAAATGTAACAACAGTAAAATAGAAGGAATGACAATAGTAAACAAGCTTTAGAAATGTATTATGCTAAGGAAATTGAACAAACACTTGAGCATATATTGATAGTAACTTGCCTTGTACAAATTTTGGGTTGTTCTAAGGTGGTTGGTAGGCTGATATAGAGTGCAAACAATGGCTGTAATAGTGAATTATCAACAATAATTAAGTGGCTGTTAGTATCTCTAAGCTAGGTTAGTTAATTAGTTAAAGTTAGTAGGGTAATCAAGTAAGAATCGATTTAAAGTTTGAGTTTGAAGATACTTGTCAAAGAGTGAGGTTTGACTAGTGCCTTTCTAAGGGTATTGGAGTCAAGTAGGTGGCTTCCTTCAAGGCTGCTAACAAGTGATTTTACACATAATCCAAGAGGGAGAAATACCTAGGAGGAGTAGCAACTTAAGTCCTCCTAGGTTTGACCTTAAGAATTGAGGAAGCTAGGGTGTAGGCACTTCTAGGCCCTAGCACCTCCTTCTTCTTGGATTTTTATGGATGAAAAGTACTTTGCACAACAACTAATTATAAACCTCTAGAGAGCTAGCACTTTAGGGCCCTAGGGTTTCACTAGTTACTAGATCAATTCAATAAAGTTAGGAAAATGAAAAACAAGAAAGTTAGCACTTTAAGTTTCTTACTTCAAGCATTAATTAAAACATGCAATTTCATAATCTTGTATGAGCAAGCAAACCATTACCATAACCATTTACAATGAAAAAGTAAAAATCTACTTACTTGCACCAAGAATAATCATGTAAAACCATGCAAAATTGCCGCACAACTTCATAAAATTTGTCCAAGTGACAAAAACAAGCCTTAAAAGAGTAGTTCCCTCCTTATTTCAGCCAATAACCCTTAGTAGGGAAAAAATTTCAGACCTCCACTCTCCCAAGTGAGAGTTATGATGAAAATGAATGTCACTTTATGTTTATTATACCAAAATTTGACCTTTAATTATTTTAAGTCAAAATATCAGGGCCGACATGGCCAATTTACTACAAAATTACATTTTTACCAAAATAAATTCAATTTGCATCTAAATCTGACTCCAAAGGGGACATCATTCCCTCCTAGGGTGATGTTGGGTCTGAAGTGTGGGATGCTAAGCAAAGGAGATGAAACATTGGGCCTCCAAAGGCCTTAAATTTTCCCACATGTGCAAATAGCCTCATGAATGCCTCCAAGGTGACAACCCCAGCTCATAAGTGATGTCTATGGCTACAGAGGTGACGTCCAAGGCCTCCCAAGGCCAACGTTCAAGTGGGAGGAGAATGAGACCTTAGGTCTAGGTCTTCCACAATGCCTCCAAAGGAAACGTCCTTCCTTCATATGGTGCAAGATTTCAATCTCTTCTTACCCCTGGATAGGGTTTGAACATCCATATGTGGGATTTGAGCTCCCCATGAAGGTCTGAGTTAATCATTCCCTCATGTGTACCTGTCCATTGGGCAAGGTCCTGTAGAAACAAAAAGTACGCCCTCCAGGGGTTCATAAGTCACAAGGATCATAACATGTAAATCACATCCAATAATTAAATTACCCAAACAGGTGCATCAAACCCCCCTTAACCCCAAACAAATGCTCAAAGATGTTATGTAATTTGACAAGTTAGTTTTGTAGAGGGTCTCATGGTGTCCTATTGGGATAACCTCTTTTAAGTTTGAGGTGTTTCCCAGGTGGAATCTAGTCCACGTCATGTAAGTGTATGAGGTGGCATGGGGTAAATATTTGGGCAAGGGGTGCATGTGATAACAGGTAAGTATAGAGTCTTACCCGTGGGTTCCTTTGTGGAGGGTGAGCTGTACCTTATCATGGATGCATTTGTTTCCTAGCCCATTCATTGCCTTTTATTCTTAGATTTATTTCTTTTGATCTTTTTCTATTGTGCTTCAAGGGAATAATTGAGGGCCACTGTTATGGCTTGATGACCAGAGGTGGAAACGTTATCCACAAACATTTCACGGAAATGAGAAGGCTGGATTGTAATTAGACCCCCTTTCTCTTTGATATGCCACCAAGAGCCACTACCTTGGTTTGGTGACCAGATGGGTGGTAATGTCATACCGCTACATGCCCATCGTCATAATAGGGCAGCTCGTGATGAGACCTCCTATCTATCAACTAGTACCTTGAGTGTTCATGTTATTTTGTGGGTCCCCTTTTCTTACTGAGAAGATTTTCATTACTTTCTCGGGGATCCCTGGGCGAAGCATCTCAAAGGTTTCAAATTTGGCTTTTAACTCTTGCCAACTAATTTTACCCTCTGGGACTTTATCCCCTTCTTCCTATGAGGTACGATACAACCCTTCATTGTGTAGCCAATCCGAATGCCCAAAAAGGAAAGGGGAGATGGAAGGAATAAAGATGGAAAGTGGTAAGTATGGAGGGAAAATACGATGACTCTTCAAAGATCCACCTAGTAGCAACCCATCCTAAAGGGAAATCAACTTACTAGGGAACTATGTCACCCTTCTAGGTTTGAACAAGA
This sequence comes from Picea sitchensis, assembly GCA_010110895.2. Classification (NCBI taxonomy): domain Eukaryota; kingdom Viridiplantae; phylum Streptophyta; class Pinopsida; order Pinales; family Pinaceae; genus Picea; species Picea sitchensis. Next base: position 73,075 of record SNQJ01S0102434.1, read on the forward strand.
CAAAGAGAATAATTTCCAAGAAAACGTCATGAAATTTATAAGGATGCAAATACAACATGTTCAAGTGCTTAAAAAATTAGAGTGATACATACCATGATACCTGAATCATTACCTCATGGAGCAAGACTCATAGCTACTTCAGGACTAGGCTGGTGTGATGGATACTGCTGCTGGTGATACGTGGAATGCACTAAAAAAAGAGGGGCCATGCTTAAGTCGTCTAGCTCTTGGTACCCCATGTCTAGGACTCGTGGGCTTTGAGACATGATCTCCTTAGTTATCCCTAGGCTAGGGGATAACATGATGTACATATGTTTACATCAATAATTTATTTATTATTATATTGTTAATTTGGTATAATATTTTAAATGGGACTTAAATATGTCGACATCAACAAGAAATAGAAAAACAAAGCCAAGAAAAAAAACAATCAACCCAGGAGGCAGAGGTCGAAGAAAATCACAATCTTATGGATAATATTACAGAGCTAGAAGAAAAGCTAATTAGAAATTTGGTTGTACATCATTTGGAACCTAAGTTGGATATCAAACCCATTAAATAAGAAATCAACAAGCTCATATAATTAGACCATGAACGTAACAAAAGATCCTTGAACCTCATAATTTTTAGTGGGAAAGTGCAGAAAGATGAGGACACCCTCGCAATAGTTAAGGAAAAACTAAAAAATAAATCACAAATTGAGACAACTTGCCTCATAGAAGAAAAGAGGTTGGGAAAAAAAATTGAACATAAATATAGTTTGATCTGGGTTAAGGTAATCTCTAATGACGATAGATATGGCATACTTAGCAAAACTCCAAGCTTAAAAGGGCCATGAATATTTATCAATGAAGACCCCATTCTATGTTGGAATACTGGTGGGGGGGTGAATCAACATGAACACTTTTTACCACTTTCAATCACAATATATATAAAATTCAACTTTATTAGTAGCATTCAATAGTTTATCACTTGTGCATTCATTATATCACAATATCATTCATCAGTGCATAATAAACTACCACAGATACACAATACACCAGAATTTACGTGGAAACCCAAATGGGAGAAAACCACATAATGATTTCTTATATATATCAAGAATACATTCGTAGGAAACAACAACTTCCCAATTCTCAAACACCAACTGGAAGGAGGCTCCAACACCCTATTTATAGGCTCCAACCTGAAGGAAGCTACAACTCCATGAATTCTCTAGCTACAACTGGAAGGAGGATCCAACCCCCTAGTTTATAGACTCCAATTTGAAGGAAGTTCCAACTCCCCGTGTTCTCCAACTCCAATCAGAAGAATGCTGCAACCCCTTGATTTACAGACACCAACCTAAAGGAAGCTCCAACTCCCTATGTTCTCTGGCTCCAACTGGAAGGAGGATACAATCCCCTTTCCTTACCCCATCATGCCTCCCGCAAATATAAGTGTAGACTCAAACTTTCACTACCACTGATCAACCTGTAACTGTTATTGTCACTATCACATCAACCTGTCACTGTCACTATCACATCAACGTATTACTGTCATTATCACATAAACCTGTCACTACCAATCTGTCCTTGATATACCATCATCAACCAATACCATATCATGCATCAACCATGTGCCAAGACATATACCATACCATGCATCAACCATGTTCCAAAACCTGTACCATATCATGTGCCAAAACCTGCACCATATCATGTACCAAAACCTGTGCCATACCATGCATCAACCATATACCAAAACATGTACCATATCATCAATGGTGTGCCTCAACCAAGTATCAACATTACCAAGCATTCCTTAATCATGTACCACAACATCCAATGCATGTACCTCAAACATGTGCCATAACATCATTAAGAAGTGCCTCAAACATGCATCAATATCACCAAGAAATGTACCTCATACATGTGCCAAAGATATGTCTCACATCATGCACCTAAGATGTGCTTCTACCAAGTACCAAAGAATGTGCCTCATACATATTCCACCATATACTGAGTATATACCCCAACCAACATTACAAAGGTGTGTCTATAACAACCATGACATATACCAAACTAGATACAAAGGTATACCTCTAACAATGTACCATGACATCACTCAACCATGTAGCCAAGATGTACCTGTTAGGAAACAAATATCCAAATAGCATAAAAACATCATAATAAGTACTCCATGCCTTGACAAAGAGATAATTTCATATAATAATCCTCTTCGAGGGGGAAACCTCCTTACACAACACATAAATTCACAAATACAAGATGATTCCAAATGAAAAGGTCTCCTTGGTCTATAAAGGAGACTAGGAGGCACAATTACAACAAATGGACCCAATATGACATAAATAAAATAACAATACTAATGTAATATGCCCCAATTAAGGGGTAATGTGCCACTATTTAGGGATTAACATGCCCCTCCCCTTCAGACAAGTGTTGTCCACAATGCTTGAGTAATTCTGGATTCTTCTGTATAAAAGACTCATCTTCCCAAGTGGAATCTTTAGCAGGTAGTTTCTTCCACTTAAT
>SNQJ01S0102434.1:75618-86520 GCA_010110895.2 Picea sitchensis
GCTATAGATTAGTATATCATCAAAAAATACTAACAATTTTTTTTGAAGGAAGGGCTTGAAAATGGAATTCATCAACCCTTGGAATGTGGAAGGTGCATTCGTAAGACCAAAATGCATGCCCAAAAATTCATAATGGCCTTCATGAGTTCTGAATGTTATTTTTGGAATATCTGCTTCCTTCATTCTAATATGATGATACCCTGAACAAAGATCCAACTTTGTAAAGTAGATTGCTCCATGTAGTTCATCAATGATGGGAATGAGAAACTTATCTTTAATGATGATATTGTTGAGCTCTCTATAATCTGGACACATAATCCATGGGCCCTCTTCCTTGAGTACCATTTGTTAGCACTAGAAGTCTCACCTAGATTGCTTTAGGTGTGAGTCTAATACCCATCAGAAAGATAAAAATGTTTTCAATGCGTAGAAAATGGGTGAGATACTCAGTTTATAATATCAACACAGAACCTCCATGAAATACACACCAGAAAGCAAGTCTTTGAATAACTTCAAATAAGTGTTTAGAGATATCAATATGAATATGGAAAACAAGGAATGTGAGATACATGCATCATGTTACATCAAGTAGTTCTGAAACACATACATCAGAAATATCATTGAATAAGAACCTGCTAATCAACAAGAGAGCACTTTGATTATACTTGCATCAATCACAAACAATAAATCATAAACTGTAGTAAGGAACAAGCATAATGATGAATCCTTCATCAACAACTAACATCAAAGTGAGATAGAAACACATATGTGACAGTAGGAGAGGAAACTGATCATTAACTATTAAAGATTCTTGAATTTGATACATACATCCTGGAAACTCTGTTATAGTTGAAAAATAAAGATAAGAGTCTCACTGTCTAACCATTCGAACCCTCTCATAGAGTTACAATGCATATTAAATAACAAAACATCCAAAAATCCCTCTACAATCTGCCACCTAGCTTCTACATAGGATCCTATGCCTAAGAGAGGCATGACACTAGGTGCACAACAAAAATATAACAATAATGCTATATTCCAGGAAAATGTTGGCGTCATTAAAGGAAACTGCTGACAACTTGATGCATATGGCTTAACTAAAGGTAGATCCTTGAGGAAGGTGGCCCTTGATGTGCAATTGATCTTTGAGGAGCTTATTCGAACTCAATCTGACATCTGGCAGTCTTCATCAACTCAAAATCCTCGTGACACCTAGTTTGGAGCACTTGTGCTACAAACTGTCCCAAAACAACTAGTTCACAACACCTTTGACAACACACACTACAAACTTTCCTGTAGGTGTGTTTTTACATCCAAAATGATTTCAACTGTTTAAAACTTTCACACAAATTTGGGAAACCCTTCTAGAACCTGCTACAATCTTCTGAAACATGAAGTAACCTTTGCAAAAGTCATATGAATACGGTAACCTCAGTTTAAGACAAAAATCATTACTCAAGTTATAAGTATGTGTACAAAAGTAAACCATGGAAAAATTGATGTTGATGTAGAAATAATATCCCGTCTTCATATTTTCCTGGTGCTTCTTCTAGTAGCCACATGAGTTAACATATCCAAATTTTTTTTGCTACCTGCTCCTTGAAGGGTTGCAATTATGCTTTCAACCTCCTGATTTCAGCTTGGCAAGCTCTTTTCTGCCTATACACATTCTTCAGCTGCCTATGTAGAGGTAGAGATATATTAGCCAAATATCTTGCTTTATTAATAGTTTTTTCATATAAATCTAACATATTATTTAGCTTCATTCGAGCCTTCAGGTTTCCTTCCTTCAATTTTTCATTTTCATCTCTTGTATCCTTAAGTTTCCTCCTGAGTCTTTTGAAAGTAGGATTACTTTCATGAGAAGGGGATTTGATCTCAATAATCTGTATTGGTTGCTTGAAAGGTTGAGTTTTAACCTTTTGCTGAGATGAGGCTTTTGATGTACCCTCTTCCACAAGAATATGCTTCTTAGCTGTTGATATGGTGAAAGGTCTTCTAGGTTTGACCGTTTTTTCAAGAACAGGTGGGGAAAATACAAGTTTCTTACCTTTTAGACTCCTTATTTTACTTGATGATATCTCCATAGGTGTAGGTTCTACCACAAGAGAAAGTTCTCTATCGGGAGGTTGTGAGGCACCACCTTTAACCATTTTATTAGTAAATTGAATGGATTTATCCCTTCTGGTCATCTTCCTCTTTTTACTTTACTATGAGTGCACAGTCTTCTCAACAGGAGTAGGTGTTTGTCTTTTTTACTGTGGTGTGTGAGCAACATCTGGCTGAAAACCTGATGCAGCTAGGAAAACCTCCCAGTCAGTATTGGTCTTCTTCAAATCTTCCAATTCTAGCATCTTGATTAAATAGAGTAAAAAACACTAGTATCCACTTGCTTAGATTTTGGTTGGACCTTATCTGACATCTTTTCAATACTCCTGAACATATAAAAGGGGAGGTTCATGGACTCTTTTCGAGTAAAGTGTAGTAGCAATTTGATATGGTATTGATAAACCATATTGAACCTTCCTTTGCAAGTGAAGTACCTCTGAATAAATCTGAGCATTTTGTCAAAATACTTCAGTATCTGACATCTTGGCACTCCCTTGGATAGGTTGTCTCCTTGATATTAAGGTTTTAGGAATTCCATGGAAAAAGTAGAATTCAAAGACATGGATTTAAACCATTTTTCACTAGAAGCAGATATCTATGTGGCTATAGAAAGAGATTGCTTTGAGACTTCAAACTCCAGTGTCCCCACCTTAGTCTTTGTCCCACTGAAATTGAGTGCAAACTGTTTAGCAACCTCAGGATGCCCTCTTTTCATTTTCTCACAAAAAATCAGGTAGCCCACTCTCTGAAATGCTTCCTTGAAAAATGGTTCGAAATTTGTAAGCTACATGTCCTGTGGCTCAACCCTGACAATTTCTCCCCCTTTGTGAACCTTCTTACCTTTATGACTATCCATAATAGCTATTTTGAAAACCCTTTACCCTGTTATAACAATTTGTTATCAGATGTATGATGAAAACAAGAAAATTAGGGTTTTTTATTTGAATTTTGCACAATTTGGGGTTTACTGAATGAAATATTCATGTACAACAACAATGTGAGAATGAAAGGACTGCAAGTAGGAGATGAGAGCAAAGACCAAAATCCCAAATTGGATGAGGCTACAGTCAGGAAAAAATCATAGGAATTCTGTGTAAAACAGAGGATTCGCAGCACGAACCTTCAGTTTGCAGTGCACAGTCGAGTTTGCAGTGCAAAGTTTAGTTTGCAACGTATAGTCAAGTTTGTAGCGCACAATTTAGTTTGCAACACATAGTTTTAGACTAGGTTTTAATGAAAAGGTTTGCAAAAATTCCCAAGTCTGAAAAGGCAAATGACTTTGAAAAAGCTAAAACCTCAGACCCGAGTGAAGCACAGTCAAGGAGGGTTTGGTCAAATGAGAAAACAGAGGGTTCACAATGCCGTAAACGCATACAGTTGTAGAACTATCAAGAAAATGTAGTGGATAAGGTCATGGCTGCAAATTAGTCTTATTGGTATAAGGCAAGAAACCTGGATTTGCAAAGGTTTAAAATACCAATACTTTAGGTTTTGACCAGTGCAAGAAGTTTGTAACGCACATGCTATGCAACGGTTTGCAACGCGCAAAAAATCACAGTGACTAGAATCCGATCTAATAAACCTGAAGACAACACAATTGATGTTAAACATGTACCTGGTATATTTGAAGCTTCAACCGTTGTCTCATGAGTTAAACAAGAAGTTTCCTAGAAGCTTTTAATCCACTGTCATCTGCTACAGACAATTCACAGTGCCATAATTCAAACCAATTGACAACGCGCTATATCAAATTGATAAACCTGTTTCTTGGAACCCACCCGAAGAACATGATGAATTAAATGCACTAAAAACAATAAGATATCCCTTGACACGTTTCCAAGGCATAATGATGTGTGATTAGTGCATGAGGTACTTTCTTGATACACTGCAAACTTTCATGTGAGTTTGCAGCAAGTTGACTTGACACTTGATTTTACCCTCAAACGATTGAAAACAACATAAGGAACCTTTGTACACCCCTTTGAGACAAGACACATGATAATGATAAGTTTTAATATTGAGGGTGTGACCGATACTTACCCCTATTTCTCTCATGATTATGAACACTATCATGACACCAAGACTCTTACATGGAATAAGGTCAAATTTATTTGCTCATGAAATAATCAAACATAATTTATCGACATAAGACATGACTCAAAACCTAAAAATAAAAAGACCCTATGAGTCAAACCTAGAAACTTAAAAAAATTGACCCCTACACATCCTATGTGCTAACACCATTACCACCGGTGCAGAGTAAGAACTTTGGCTAGGTCTAATCATTCCGACCTCTAACATTTCTTCAACCATATGCTCAATTTCACCTCTTCTGGGAATAAGGATATCTATAAGGCTTGATGTTAGGAGGAACACTCACAAGAATTAGGTGAATAGCACGATGATGATTGCTAGTGGGTGGAAGATCTCTAGGAATATCTTCAAATACTTTGGAATGCTTATCAATAATCCCTTGGAGATCTAGGGGAATAGATGGCTTAGATGTTTGAACATCTAGTGAGCATAGTTGTACAATTACACCCTAATGCCCCTTTTTCAATAATTTTGTCATGCCATTAGAGCTTATCACCTTACTGGGTTTCCCTGTGATACCCCTTAACTCAATTTCCTTTCCTTCCAATGAAAATTTCATGAAAAGTTCTTGAAAATTAAAAGTCACTATTCTATTCCCAATGATTGTAACCATTGGTCTTTTAGTACAACATCAACACCATCCATGGGTATAGAAATCATTGGACTATTCATTACATATTCCCCCATAGTAAGATTGATCTTATGTATTTTTCTTGAGCAATTGATAGTTCCTCCATTTGGAATCACTACTTGAAACTTTGGCGCTGGATATATAAAGCAATTGAGAGCTTTGGCTAATTTATAGTGAATGAAATTATGAGTACTACCATAGTCAATTAGGACTATTACCTTTTTCTTTTTGATATATCCTTCGATCTTGAGGGTTTGAGGAGTGCTAATTCCATCCAATGCATTACATGATATGGTGGGATTCAACTCTTTAGAAGAAATATCTTCTACGTTTTCATCTTGAGATGGTTCTTGTTCTTCTTCCTCTTCACAATTTATGTAGAATAATTTCTTCTCACCACACTTATGTCCCTTACTGTACTTGCTGTCACAATTAAAGCATAAACCTTTTGCTTTTATTTCCTCCAATTGTTGAGGGTCAACCTTTTAGGTTGAGGTGGTTTAGGAGAAGGAACATTATTCTCTCGATAGATGTTAGGAGTGATCCTTCTAGTAGCCATAGCCATATTTTTACTTTCAACATTTATCGCCACCCTGAACACATTCTCCAATGATTTAGGTTCTCAAAGGAAAACCTCATGTTGAATGTTATCCTTTAAAGTTCCTATGAATACATCAATCAGGTGCTCATCTGGAATATACGTTACCTTTATATTCAATCTTTGGAATTTCTCAATTTGCTCCAGAATTTAACCCTTTTTCTTGAGATTTATCAATTGGCTGAAGAATGTATTTCTCCTTGTATCCTCATAGTGTGCTATCATTTCTGTCGTGAAAATTTTCCAAGTGAAAAGTGATTTGTGAGAACAAATCCATCGATACCACACAAACTGATTGGGTTCTAAATATAACGCCACAATTTGTACACACATCATGTAGATCAAATAACTGATCCATTTAAAGTATCCATGTGATTGGATCCTTGCCATCAAACTTTCTTAGATCGATCTTAGGAAAGTGGTTGGTCTTCAACCCAAAGTTGGAGTTTCTCCAATCTTGATTCATCTTCCGTGTGTCCTCATCATGAATTTCATGGGATACATTGTCACTTTCAGGTGGCCTCTATATTAACAACTTTTTCAATCCTTCCATGATCTCCCTTTTTAAACCATCCATATTAGTATTCATTATCTCTTACAGATTAGCTTTAGTTGAATCCATCATCCCTTGTAGTTCATATTTTGTTACTGCCTTCTTTTGTAAATCATTTGTCCCTGCAGATTTCTTCAACTTCATCAAGAATCCAAGTAGGACTGTATGAAGGTTTATTTGGTGTAGAAGTTCCCTTTTTTGGTGGCATGTTGGCCAAGTATCACTACAAGGTAGGAATTCCTAATTGGCTTAGGCAGAGGTACTCACATACAAGGGAGTGTCAGGTGCTATAGCTCTCTGATATATGTGTGAGGTACAACAATAGTACTCGGTCCAATATCTTAGGGCACTAACTAAGGACTAGGCTTGGCCATGCCCTTAGCCATAGTATCCGACTACCCAGGTACTAGAGAGTGATCTCCTTGAGTGTTTTTCTCGGTGTACTATAGTAACAAGACGAACAAAAGGTTTACTCAGTAAGTCTTATAATTCTAGGGGGTCTCTTGATATACACTAGGTGCGTGGGAGCTTAAATCCGTAGTAGTGTTGTCTAATGTGAAACTATTGGAAAGGGGCCTTGCGATATACTCTAGGTACGTGGAAGAACCACATTGTCCCTGGGTTGTAGCGCTGACCAATAATGACAACTCTTATGTTTAGAGACTCCATAACACATCTATACCTAATAAAATCCCTACGTTTATCTCAAATTTATGTGATACTCCTTTTATCCCACTTTATTCTACTTTTTGAATCACCCCAATTGGATCTTCTAGTCAAAACATATGCAAATTTCCAAAAAAAAACACACTTTTTAAACCCTGATTTGGAGGTTGTTCCGCTAGCCAACCTTGCTTCTGTTGTATCTTTAAAATTTCGATCCTTCTAAGTCTGAAATTTTGTTCTGTAGTTCTCTGATGTTTCCTCTCCGCAATTCCATAATTCTAATCAAAATTTTATGTGCCAAGTGGAAGTTATGGTAAATTCCCCACACCTTGCTGATTTTTGGCCTTTCCAGGAGAGCGTACTTGTAAAGCATGCCAAGTGCACCATATGTGATATCTTGTTCTGAAACTTGCACTAGAAATAATAAAAATTGTCCATTGTGCAATGCAACTAGTCTCACTTAATTTGGATACTCAATGGAGAATATATCACTATTTTACCTGTAATACCTGTTTGAGACTAATTAATAGGATTAGTTAGATACCCAATCTTACATAGGGTGTATCTCCAAAATTAGGATGACCTAGAGGATAATTTTTTTACCAAATATACCTTGATAATTCTTGTGAATATTCTTCGATTTTCATGGTTTGAATCATCAAAGAAAAAATTTATAGCAGAAATTCTGAGATGACTAAATTCAGGATGATTCAGGAACCCAATCTTCCATAGACTATATCTACAAAAGTATAAATCACCTGAAGTTTATATTTTAACCATGAGTACCTTGATTCGTCTACTAAATATCTCCCAAGGCATTCCTTCTAAAAAGTCTCAGAAAAGAGTTATAGTGAAAATTCGAAGGTGTCTCAGATGCAACAACGAAACCCCGAGACCTTGAGCTCTAATACCAAATGTTAGGAAAAAAATATCCAAATAGCATAGAAACATCATAATAAGTACTCCACGCCTTCACAAAGAGATAATTTCAGATAATAATTCTCTTCGAGGGGGAAACCTCCTTATACACCACATAAATTCACAAATACAAGATGTTTCCAAATGAAAAGGTCTCCTTGGTATATATAGGAGACTAGGAGGTAAAATTACAACTAATGGAACCAAGACGACATACATAAAATAATAATACTAATGTAATATGCCCAAATTAAGGGGTAATGTGCCACTATTTAGGGCTTAACAATACCTCAATACATATGCCCACATCTCCAAACCATGCCTCAAGCATGTACCAAGACACAACCCTTAAAACTCATGTACAACATACTTCTGATTCTGTAACAAGCCAGGTGCATTAGATTATAGACCTGTAGCTCTTCCTCAACCTCAACAATTTGGTACTAGAATCCTCCTCAAGACTTTTCAGATATCCATGATTTTTACACTATCAACCCACAAATATCTGTGCTCTAATCTTCTACAACCCACATACATCCATGCCTTGCCCACTGTCAACCCACAGATAACCTATTTGTGCTTTGCTACACTGTGACCCGCGTACATCCATGCTTTGATGAACCGTGACCCATAGATAACCTCATAAATCTAGTTCAGTCACATCCGTACACTTCGCTCCTTTAGACTTTCCCTACCTCAAATATGTTGAAATTACTAAGACAACTAAGAGGGGGGGGGTGAATCAGTGGTTATTATGCTTAAACAATTTTAAGTCTATTAATACATTCTTAATCTTTCTTCAAGTGATCATCAACATTATACAACATATGGAAAATAAAAGTAATGAGCATCAGTCACACATAAGGTATACACAGAGACAGATTTTCACGAGGAAACCCATAAAGGGAGAAAATCTCTTCTTCTTCGAAATGATAGGCAATCTTTTAAGTTCTGTACATCATCTATAATTGAGCACCAACTCAATGTGAGGCTGCTACCTCTGTTTTACAAGCTGCAACTTGTTTGAGAGCACCGACTCTCTTGTTTCTCTAGCACCCACTAGAAGGAAGCACCAACTCCCCTAATGTTTCAGCACCAACTTCCAGTTACACAGGCTCCAACCTGTATAACAGAGAACACTTGTTCTCCCTTGCACCACCCTGCCACCCTGGTTTCTCTGGTTGCAACCAGATGGAAGCTACAACTCCCTGTGTTCAAGCTCCCACTTGAACCTCTGAGGAAAAAAATCCTCCCTAGCACCTCCCAACCACCCTGGAATGTAAATGAATAATTAAACAACCAACTACACAGATAAATTGATTCTTACCACTTCTTCTCTGTTCTGTAAATTTGGTCTTCTTCTAACTGTTCTGCAATTCTTCTCTTCCTTTGCCTGTTCTGCAAATCTGCTATGCTTCAACTTGTTCTGTCATTTTGCTCTACTTCAACTTGTTCTATCACTCTGCTCTGCTTCAAGTCTTTTCCTCATCTATTACTCTTCTCTGAGTTTTATCTCACACTGCGCATATTCTTAGTCTCACACTGCGCATCCTGTGATTTTCCCTTTCTTACAGTTTAATTCATTTTTCGTCCAGAACAACCAACCACGTACAATCTGTATCTTTTTATTTTATACACCACTCCCACAACAGTTACCCTTCGAATCTTCTGAGGCAAAAGAAAAAACCATCTAAGAAACTGAAACGCCAACCGATCAGGAATCATGAATCAATTTTGCTAACAGATTCATAACTGATAAATTAACTGTGAGAGAGAACAATATCCCTCCGATCATATTCAAGTTTATCTGCACCGTTGGATGAATTTTATTAATCTTGCCTTTAAATTGGGTTTTGGCATTTCGACATTCCTGTTGCTAAGTGTCTCGACACTTCATATCGCGATCTCCGAAACTCCAATACAGATCTTTTCTGCGCTAGCTCCTTCCTCAATATGACCAAGGCCATGACCAAGCGCTTATGCATAAAGTGCTTTTTGTGAATTCACATTTCGTGAATCTGGAGATGAGGCATATCGACTCTCCAAGTCGCGATCCCCGAAACCCTGAAATGGAGCTTATCTGAACTGACTCCTTCCCTTCTCGTGACCATCATCGGTGACCATAGGCTATGCCAAAAGGCGCTTAATATTTCGCGAGTTTATAAACTTCATTGAGTCTAATCGACGGTTGAAATCTCCATAGATCCGACGGTCCAGATCTTATCGCGATCTTGCATCTCGCGAGTTTCCACACCATGCTCCATTGACTCCAAGTCAGCGACTTGTCCTATGATTCGACGATCCAGATCTGATCTTAATTCAATGGGTCAGATCATATCGCGATTTCGCATATTGCTATTTTGGGGTTCTTGTGGTTATGTTTCTTGCCTCTTCGAGTCACAATTCACAAAACTCCGAAAAGGAGTCGGATCAACGGTCCAGATCACATCTTGATCTGACGGTTGCGATTAAATTGCGATTTCGGCGTTCTTGTGGTTATGTTTCTTGCCTCTCCAAGTCGCGATTTGTGAAACTCCAAAATGAAGTCGGATCAACGGTCCAGATCACACCTTGATCTGGTGGCTGCGATTAAATCACGATTTCATATATTGCGATTTCGGTGGTTATATTTCTTGACTCTCCAAGTCGCGAGTTGCGAAACTCCGAAAGGGAGTCGGATCAATGGTCCAGATCACACCTTGATTTGACGGCTGCGATTAAATCACGATTTCGCATATCGCGATTTCGATGGTTATGTTTCTTGCCTCTCCAAATCGCAAGTCACGAAACTCAGAAATGGAGTCGGATCAACGGTCCAGATCAACACTTGATCTGACGGTCATCTAGAATTGTAAATGGGATCCAATGATCAGAAATGCTGCTTCTCCTCTCGAGCAGTCCCGATCAACACTTGATCTTACGGTCATCGGGAATTGTAAATGGGATCCAACGATCAGAAATGCTGCTTCTCCTCCCGAGCAGTCCCGATCAACACTTGATTTGATGGTCATCGGGAATTGTAAATGGGATCCAATGATCATAAATGTTGCTTCTTCTCTTGAGCTTACTTTGTTCCGCTTACTCTGATCTTGCCATCGATGATTTGCCAACAATCCTCTGCACTATATCTTCTGATTTTATTTGAATATTCTCTGCAGCGTATTCTCATAATGCCCATCTATTACATACTTTCTGTACTCATGCCATCTTCACTGTTGTACTTTCCATCAATGACAAGTATACAAGCATGCAATGTCTGTTAAATATTTGATAACATTCTCTCCCTTTGGCATTGATGGAAACACAAGCACCCACATGCATTCTAACTCTCAT
>SNQJ01S0102435.1:3656-18000 GCA_010110895.2 Picea sitchensis
AGATTGTGGTCTCAGCTATGATGGAGATCATGATTTCACATTGAGTGGATATACTGATGAAGATAGGGAAGGAAGTGTTTCTGATAGGAAAAACACTTCAGGATGTTGTTTCAGTTTGGGATCAGCCATGATCTCATGGCAGAGTAGAAAGAAATCCAGCATTGCTCTCAGCACAGTGGAAGAAAAATACATTGTTGCATGTTCTGCCAGCTGTGAAGATATATGGCTTCAAAAGTTGTTGATCGGTCTATTTGACCTAGAGATGGAAGAAACCACGATCCTGTGTGACAACCAAAGCTACATAAAAATGACAAAGAATACTGTATTCCATGACAAGATGAAGCACATAGAGATCCGATATCATTATATCCGTGACATGGTGTAGAGAGGAGCCATAAAGCTCCAGTACGTTAGCACTGATGAATAGGTTGTTGATGTGTTGACCAAGATTCTATCTCGTGTAAAGTTTGATCACTTTCAAGATAAGATTGGTATAGTTCGAAAGGACCTTCCTCGAAAGGGGGAGTAGTTTTTGTGATAAGACATCTCTTGCTTCTAGTGTTATTGCTGTGACGTAAAGCGAGACGATGTATTGAGACTAGAACTGTGCTTCTGGCTTGACAGCTGTGACGTAAAGCCAGTATAGTATCCTGCTTCTAGCTTGATTGTTGTGACGTAAAGTAGGAGGAGTATCTTGCTTCTAGCTTGAGTGTTGTGACGTAAAGCAAGACAATGTAATGAGACTAGAACTGTGCTTCTAGCTTGACAACTGCGATGTAAAGCCAGTCTAGTATCTTGCTTCCAGCTTGATTGTTGTGACGTAAAGTGGGACGAGTATCTTGCTTCCATCTTGAGTGTTGTGATGTAAAGCAAGACGATGTGATGAGACTAGTACTGTGCTTCTAGCTTGACAGTTGTGACGTAAAGCTAGTCTAGTATCTTGCTTCCAACTTGATGGTTGTGATGTAAAGCAAGATGATGTGATGAGACTAGTACTGTGCTTCCGGCTTGACAGTTGTGACGTAAAGCTAGTCTAGTATCTTTCTTCCATCTTGAGTGTTGTGACGTAAAGCAAGACATTGAGATGAAACTAGTACTGTGCTTCCAGCTTGAGAAGTTGTGACGTAAATCCAGTCTAGTATCTTGCTTCCATCTTGATTGTTGTGATGTAAAGAAAGACGAGTATTGAGCTTCCAGTTTAACAGTCATGACGTAAATCCAATCTTGTATTATGATGAGCCAACCTTGTGCTGTGATGATGATGATGTATCATTTTTATACTAATACATATTGATGCAGATGATGATTGCATTCCTTTGAGAATGACGATGTTGCCGATGAAGAAAACTTTCGATGATTTATAGATATGCCAATCAGTGTTCCAAGATGATATTGATGATGTTATCCTCTCACCCACTTGATGTTGTTGATGATGTTGTCCTCTCTCTCTCTCACCTGATGTTGTTGAAGAACACCCTTCTTGTTAAGGGGGAGTGTTGAAATAATGCAACCACAAAGTGTATTCTTATTATTATTTGATATATTATTCATTGGATCAATCCCCATTGTGGATTTATCATGTCGGCTATTGTAAAAGGACTAAATCCCCTTTTGCGGATTGGTCATAATATAATTGTAATAGGAAAAATAAGAAGTCGGCCCCAGAATATATCAAAGAGGCCTCGGAATATAATAAAAGTGGTTATAACCACCCAGTAGAAGAAGTCAGCCCTGCCAGTGAAAGGACACTTCCACACATGCCAGTCTTGTATAAATAAGGAGGCTAGCACCTCACTTAGACACACCTCACTTGCTCATTTTGAGAGACAAGTTTCGAAACTGCAGTTGGAGAAGAAAGAGAGAGAGTGGCACATCTTTGGGAGAGGATCTTCTGTATTAGCTTGAGTTATCTCTTGGCATTGTATTGGCTATCTATAATAAGGAAGTTTTGCTTGGTTTTCTTCCCCTAGAGAGTTTCCTAGGATACATGTTGTGTCTCTTGTGATTGTGTATTTCTCAGTGATCTTGTATTATGCTATTTTTATCTATTGAAATGCAAAGAACTATAATAATGTCTTAAACATTAACATGTTGGGTATGTGTTATATTCTTTCCACTATTTTTGGTCTATTTTTTGGAAATTTTTGGCCAACGGTTTTTGGTCCCATTGTAATATAATTCAAGTTAAGGCATCTAATATGAGTTGAAATATTAGGGTTTTGGATGCCACACAATCATATATATTGTATTGTAAATGGCGAAGTTAATACAATGAGAGTTAAAGGTGCTCTATTTTAAAAGAACATGTGTGTGCACTACTATAATGTAAAGGTTTAAAATTTACAATCTCTACCTCCAATGTCACCAAAAGGGAACTTGCATGTCAATATTTAACTTATACAGATCTTCAACTAGGACTATACTAGTGATATCTTGGATAGCCAGTCTATCCGAGGAATTAAGAGCCTTCTTGTGAGAAAACACTCTTTAATTCTTCCAATCCTCTTAGTCTTCTACATGGTCCATCCTCCATTAGTATTCATAGACTCGATTATAGATGATTGGGATTAGGATATGACAAAGCAATGTGAAGAGGGCCTAGAGTAGCTTGATATTGCAATTGTTGAAGGCTAAGGGGATTTATGGAAGAGAACCTCTTGTTTAGGGATTGGGTCGAGAGAGGAAAAAGGGGTGGGAATACAAGGGGATCAAGATTGAGCACATAATATTCCTTGGGTTTCTCAGGCCTAGGGTTACAGTGAGGGAAATCACATATTAGACAAACTTGTGATTGACAGGCAATGTAAGCATTGATGAGGTTTAGATAATGGACGTTTTGATGGTAAAAACCAAGACAAATGGTGGAAACTTGTGCTTTAGGTCCACTATGAGACAAAACATAGGGTTAGGTCTAAAGGAGTTACAATGAGTGTCAAGGATTAGGAATTTACCAAACCATTAAGAAAATGGTTCCATAGAAGGTCTAAGATCGATATGCAATCCAAGAAATTTAAACCACAAAGGGCAGTGGGCTTGAGAAATTTCATCAGGGTTAAAATTAAATCTCCAAGATTGCATATAGGCCAACAAGCCAACACTATTCCATGTGCCATACTGAAAATATACTCGGATCCCAAACCCTAATAAGAATTGTTACCACACAATCTAACATTTTAGTGCAAAGCTTTCACAAGGCACCCAGACTAGTGGAACATCGAAAGATGTCACCCTTGTCACTTGGGCAAAAAATTCATAGTTGTATCAAACTCTCGGAGAATCCAGTGTTTGACGAAATCCTTACAAAAGTAAAACTAGTTTTTAAATGAAATTTATACAACTCCAACACATTTCCACATATGATCAGATTGCAGATATTCTCACCAAACCCCTAGTAAAAGGGAAGTTTGTCTACTTCAAAGACAAAATAGGAGTGATGGAGAATACCTCCCTTGTTAAGAGGGAGCACTAATTTTTGTAGCTTCGAGAGGTATTCCCACAAGAGGTCATGGTCTCAGGCATGTGGGAATATTCGTTGGCACTAGATTAACCTTTCGTTTAAGTGAAATCTGTCTTGGAATGAGGCTAGGGCCTCATGAGCAAGTTGATGGGACTTATGGGTTTGTGTTGGGGTTTCACACCCACAAACAAGAATACAATATTCTAATTTAATGTTGATTTTAGAAGGGGTTCCTAAATTCACTCATTAGACTCCTATATAAGGATAGGAGAGATTGTGACAAATGAAGTAGTGGCATTGTGACACAATTGAGATGGCATAAGTGAGTCTGCAATTGTGCCAAGGAGCATGGAAATTTCCGCACCTAGGCAAGGTTGCCTAGGGTTTCTAGTCATCTTATTTTATGTTCTGAGCAGGGTAAAAACATCGCATGTGTGGATGAGATAGGAATTTGTAGAAGGAAGAAACCATATGAGTGGAGCAAATCATACAGAAGTGTTTGTACAAGTTTTTTGTGCATGTACGCGGGTTCCAGTGGGAACAATCACATACATACATGAGTTGCAGTGGGACCAATAACATATGTACATGATTTCTAGTAGGGACAGTCGTGTATGTTTGTACATGAGCAATTCCATACAAGCTGACGTCAAAAAACCGTACATGTATTTTGTAGTAGATTTGTGGGAAGAGGAAATTTCCAAGGATTTGTTGAGGTTTGGTTTTCTAATTTTTCTGGTTATTTGGAGGATAAGATTTCCCTCACATTTTGATAAGGTGGTATTTGATCTCAATGTGTTTGATCTATCATGAAACATTGGATTCTCTGAGAGTTTGATACAACTATGATTGTCACAGTGAATCATGGTAGACTCCAAATCTTGACCAATTAACCGAACAAGAACCTTGCAAATCCAAATAGCCTCACAACTTTCCAAACTAGCTGCCATATACTCTGCCTCTGCTGAGCTAAGTGCCACGCAAGTCTGTTTCCTGTTGTACCAAGAAACTATTGCAGATCCCAGGCTGAAGCAAACACTAGAAGTGCTCTTCTTTTCAACTGCACTACTTGCCCAATTTGTGTTTGAATATCCATGCAACCTCACTCCACCACCTCTGACATACTTCAAACCAAATCCAACTATACCGCAAAGGTACATGAGCACATGTTTTGTTGCTACCCAATGCACTTGCCTCGATTCAACCATGAACTGACTCAAGGTGTTGAGAACAAAAAAAATATTTGGTTTGATATTAGCCAGGTACATCAATGACCCAATCAAATTCCTATACGTTGTGGGATCGACCAAGTTTGAATCTGAATCCACCAATGTATTCAAATTTGTGGGCATAGGTGTAGTCATGGACTTATAGTCCATCATCCTGAATCTCCTCAGTATTTAAAATGCATACATCCCATGTCTAAGGAAGATCTCTATTGGCTTCTACCACACCTCTAATCCCAAGAAGTAATGCATCAATCTAATGTCCTTCATATCAAAATTTGAAGTCAATTCTTTCTTGCACTTGCTAATGAGCTTCTCAGCTCATGTGAGAAACAAATCATCAACATATAACACCAATATGAATGGATCATTATGAACCTCTAGGAGATATAAGTTAGGGTATGCATCACTTTTGGTGAAGCCTCAAGCTCTACAAATACCCATCAATCTTGGAGTACCATGCTCTAGGTGCATGCTTGAGTCCATACAAAGCCTTCTTTAACCTACACACTTGAGATTTATCCCATGTACCTCAAAGCCTTGAGTTTTCTCTATGTATACCTCCTCCTCCATCACACCATTGAGAAATGTTGTCTTCACATCCATTTGATGTATCTTCCTCCATCCATTTGAGGAATATTGTCTTTACATCCATATGCTCTACCTTTAGATCAAAATCAACAACAATAAACAAAAGAAATTTAATACAACTCAATTTAGCAACATGAGAAAAATGTTACCAAAATCAATTCTCTCTACTTGGGAATATCCCTTTCCTACTAGGTAAGTTTTATACTTCTCCACCTTTACCTTTCGCATTCAACTTCTTCCTAAACATCGATTTGCTACAAACAAGCTTTCTTCCAGCCGACAACTCAACTAGATCTCAGGCCTCATTCTTATCCAAAGCTGCAATTTCTTCAACCATGGTCTTCTTCTATAGTTTATCATCCTTTGAATCCATTGCCTCCCTAATAGTTTTTGGATCATCATCAATAATATATAAAGAAAAAATATAAAGAAAATCAAGTGGAGCATACCTTTTTGGTTGTCTTCTTTACCGAACCGATCTTCTCAATATTGGAGTATGACATTCTTCTTCTTCTTTTGATTCATGTTCTTCTATTGAGTCAAATTCTTCACCCTCCAACTCAAACTCTATTGTTTTTGGTTCTTTTTCCTTTGGTATGGATTCCCAATTGGGAACATCTTTAACCTCTCTAAAGACAACATCTTGACTGTAAACAATCTTCTTAGTTATTGGGTTCCAAATTTTATACCTTTTATACCATCTTTATAACCAATAAAGGTACATTTTTTGGCTTTATTATCCATCTTACTCCTGTATTCATTTGGAACATGTACATATGCATCACAACCAAAAACTTTAAGATGTTTAAGAGAGGTTTTTTTTATCAGTCCATACCCCATGCAAAGTTTTGTCCACCAATGTTGATGAGGGTGATTTATTTACCAAGTAACATGTAGTAGTTGTTATCGCACAAGTTGTAGGTTGGGAAAAGCCTGACCCAAACACCAAATGGAGACAACTTTGAGAACACCTATCGATTGTCACCTTAGACAGGTATTCCAGTCACTTTAGAGATGATATAATCACCTCAAGGGGGGAATCCAAGTGACCCTAGGGGGAAATGAGATGGAAAGTGTGATGTATCAATGGATGCCCCTATAGGTCAAGTTGATATGTGTGGAGAAGGACTTGAATAAGATCTTGGTGGTATCCAAGGTTGCCAAGAAGTATTAGACCTTGTCAATGCTAAGTGTACCTACCCAAGACACAAGAAAAACAAAGATACAAGCCAAAATATATGACAGATCAACATGTTGGGCTTGTTATTCCTAATTGCAACAATTAGTAGTAGTATATATCAGCAATGAAAATGATAATGAATGTTTCAAACAAGTTTCCTAAAATTCTATCTGAAAGAGCAAGAGATAAATTAGAAACAACTAGATCAACTCAAGAAAGATAGCATTTGAACTTAGCAATGAAACAAGGCTATTACAAAACTAGTATTGCGGAGTATTATCTAGCCTCATTGGATGTAACAAACAATTTATCAAAACAAGAAAATCAACCACTAAAACTTCCCCAAAATCTACCAAAAGATGCGTTAAGCCTAGTAGTTTAAGTGGGCAAACTTTAGGTAAATTTTAGTGGTTGAATTAAGAGTTATTTGAGAAGTTTGATTAGGGTTTCTCGAGCACTAATGGTTGCAGATGAAGTTTTATAACAACAACGAACACTTAGCCAATTGAGACACACAAGGGGCAATAACAAGTATATAACATCAAGGAAAGAAAACAATTTGAACAAGTTGATTCCTTTGTGATTTCACGTATCCAAATGCAACACAATTATTTCTCCAATGCAAACTGTAAATAATTAGTTCCTTACTATTGGGTTGTGGAGTCAAAGAAAGTTAAGACTAGTCTAAGTCCTCGGGGGTGTAAATTCTTTTAATCCTGAAGGCAAGCTAGGTCCACTAGGAAATGCTAAGAGGGTGTAAGCCCTTTTACTTCTCTTAACAAAACCTTAAGCAACAATATAACCTTGGATGTATGAGCTTGATCCAAAAAGAACCTAGGAGTGTAATCCCTTTTACTCCCTAGGGTTTGTGAAATAAACAAAGGTGAACTTGAAGGGTGTACACCCATGTAGTTCTCCAAACAAACTTGAAATTAATGACCTTTCACAAGAAAATAAATGGATCTTGGGGAGGGTGTATGTCCTTATACTCCTCCAAGGGTTCACCCACTAACAATTATGGAAGAAGAAAGAACTAAATGAAGAATTTACTTACCAATTCCAAATAGATGGAAGATTAAAACCCTAAGTGACCAAGAAAATTCCATCCATAAGAATGAGAAAAAGTCTCCAAGTGTAGTGCACCACTTTTATCCATCAATATCAATAAAAACCATAACAATAGCAAAAGAGATATGAAATGCTCCAAGAGTAGTGAAAATTTCAGCTAAGTATCCTTCTCCTCAAGGGAGAGCCATGTCAAAATGAAATAGATATGTCCTCTATTTATACAAAATGTTCTCATCATAGTTTGTCCACATAATTTTAGGGTAAACCATAAGATAGGGGTCAGAAACCCTAATCTTGCCTCTTTACACAAATAATACTAAACAATTCAACTAAAATTTAAATTTGCACAAGGAAAACCCTAAATAGGTGACGTCAACCTTCTTTGAGGTCATGTTTTGGCACTTGGGCTAAGTCGTTGGGCTTGGCGAAGGGTGCACTAGGCTTCCAAAAGCCATGTTTCCTCAATCCTTTCTTTTTCATCTTGTCTCAAGACCTCCTTCTTCCAAAATGTGCCATGTGTCCTCATCACCACCTCAAGCCCCTCAAGCATGACGTTAATCCTCTTAAGGTGACATTTTAGGCCTCCAAAGAAAAACGTTTGGCTCGTGAGGGCATGGTGAGGTCATCCAAGGTGTCTTTTAGGCCTCCAAAGCATGTGGTCTTCATCGGGTATGTGAGACCTTGGCATCTAGCCTCTAGACTTGAATCCCCATGGAATCCCAAGCTTGGCTTGTTCCTCCAAAACTATCCACCAAACAAGGACCTTCAAAATAGATGGGTACACCCTCCAAAGATCTCAAGTCAAAATATCAAGGCAAGTGAAAACCACATCTAATAAACAAGGAATATAAAAATGTGCATCAAAATGACCTCACCAAATTAAACAAATGCTCAAAGACCCTATACTTGACCAAGTTTAGGTGTGGGAGGGGTGTCATAGAAGTCCTGATGGGTAAACCAAAACCCTCAAGTAAGGGATGCTCCCAAGGGCGTCCCTTCAAGGTCATGTAGTGGATGATGAGGTGGATAGGGGTTTAGACTTCATAGGTCAATGAGTTTCATGAAATACAAGGACTCGTATTCTCTTATCTATGAGTACCTTTGTAGAGGGTGTGTTGCACCTTTGTTTTCAATGCATCCTTTTTCCAAGCCCATTCATTGCCTTTAAATTCTCTTAGGACGTTTCCAAGTTGAAGCCATGATGGGGCTTCTACCTAGGCAATAAAAATTGTTCCCACCTTGAATCTACCCTGGTCACATCATGCTTACCCAAGTAGGGATCACGTGTGGGGCTTCTACCCAAGCATTAAAAACAATGCCCACACATGCCCCTCCCTGGTTGGCATTTTTTATTAGTTATTATTTCATGGGTCCTATCAATTCTTATGAGAGACATTTCATTTTCCTTGGGATCCCTGGGTGAGCATCTAGAAGGTTAATGGTTTGAATTTTATCTTTTTCTAGCTACAAGCCTCTAGGCCTTCAACCCCTTCTTCCCATGAAATGAGGTACATTCCCTTCTTGGGTCACTAAATCCAAAGATCCTATAAGAAGGAAATGTGACGAGTGGAAAGTGATAAGTATGATCGGAAATTGTATGGTGATACCTCAAGGGATCCCTAGTTACACCCCTTCCCCAAAAGTTGGCCACTTACTAGGAAGTCGATGACACTCACCAAGGTGAAACTGGGTAAAAAACATAATTTCCAAGCAGTTGTTCTATAATCAAAAGCAATTTTAATACAACATGCTAAATGTCTCAAATATTAGGGTGATTACCTTCCACAATAATTTACTTGTATTGCATGGAGCAAGGCCTATGTGCCTTCCAGGAGATAGCCTAACCCGACACCATGTGAGCATGCTTCTTTCTTTTTCCATCAATGTCCTATTCATCCTTTCTGCAACCCCATTCTATTGAGGTGTGTATGGAGTAGTTTTTTGCCTTTCTATATTGCACTTCTTACAAAATTCTTCAAATTCATTCCCACAAAATTCTTCACCATTATCTATCCTAAACACCTTTAATTTTTTCTCTATTTGATTCTCCACAAGAGCCTTAAACTCTTTAAAGTTACCAAAGACCTCAAATAGTTTTTGTAGGAAATAAATACATGTATTCCTCAAGAAATCATCAATGAACGAGACATAGTACACACATTTACATATTAATGGAACTTGCACATGTCTAAACACATCACTGTGTACTAACTCTAAGATCCTTTTTTCTCCTGTAGCATCAGATGAGAATTGTAACATCCTGATCTTGCGAGCACATGTTATTGACTTATTCTTTGAGGACACTTGCGTGAAAGCGATCCAGTTTTGGTGTATGGTTGTTTGTTCACTTATGGATTCTTATGATGATGTTGATGGATTATGATGTTATGTTATTTGATATCTATGTATTGACAGATGCTATTGACAAGTTTCCCTTGAGTGTGCAGGACACTTGACAGATTGAGGATGTCATTGGCATCAATGGACCTCCTTGGACTTTGGATCAAGTTAGGGAGTGAATTGTATTGGTTTGGGTATTTTATTTATGCATGTGTGACATATGATCGGGTATATTATAATGTTTTTTATGGATCAATGACAATGTTTCGTTGATGGATGCAGGCTGGCGATTGCTTGCTAACCAGACTCACATAAGGAGTAAAGGGGCCATGCACAACAACCATATATCGAGGGAGAGGTGTGGCAGCAACCCTGTCACAACCTACTAGAACTCCCTCCATGGCTCGGACTGTAGGTTAACGATTACCTAGTTCGAGATATCCACGATGTCGTGAGGGAAAACTGAGACAGTCGTTCACGAAGATTCTAAGGGGCATGCAATAAGGCAAGGTCCTTATTCCTTAGAGGCCCTTAGTCTCTCACAATGTCACCTAAATGGAGTATTGACTCCAAGGGTTGGACAACTACCAAAACCATTCAAAGGCAAGTGACACCCTTGGAGCATGTGGTGCGTCTTGAAGGGCACGTCACGTAATTGAAATTTGAATCAAAGGCGAGTGACACCCTTGGAGCACGAAGTGCATCTTGAAGGGCATGTCGCGGTATAAAAAAATGAGTTAATGAATCTAGGTGGCCTAGAAAACTTGAGTGAATGTTAAACCTTAAAATCTTGAGCACCCACCGAATTAATTAATTAACTAAAAAATGAATTTATTAAGTATAATTCCTAAGGGTCTAGGTGTTTGCAAATAAATATTTAACTAAGCCTAAGTCTAAGTGAGTGAGAAGACTACAAAATAAATTTTTAAATTAAATGATGAGGGGATGAAATAAATCAAATTAAATGAAACCCAAGCTCTGAATTTAAATGGAATTGATATGTGATTTGGCTTGGACTCTCACCCAACATTCCTTGTTATTTTTCTCTGTGTTTTTTCCAAATTACCCAATGATTTACTTGCCCTTGATCTGTGATTAGGTTTGGACTATCACACAACATTTCCTTGTTATTCTTCTCTGTGTTTTTTCCAGATTACCCATCGATTTACTTTCCCTTGGATCTGCGAATTAGATTGGACTATCACCCTTATGGTTTTACTGACTGTTAGCTTTTATCTCTAGCTTTTGCAAACATTTTTAAAATGCCATCACCACCATGAATTGGTTTTTGGTCTGTAAGCGAAAACCCTTTGGCTCTTGCCAAACGTTTTAAGCTTCTTCACCATCACGAATGGGTTAATAGATACACAATAATTTATTACCTTTGCATTTTTATGGCACCTTCACACAATAATTTATTACCTCTGTGTTTTTATGGCACCTTCGCACAATGATTTATTACCTCTGCATTTTTATGGCACCTTCACACGCCATTTGTCTTGTACCCTCTACATTTTTGGTTGGGAGGATTACAAGCACCGTGAACAATTCATTTCCCAACGAATTGTCTTTTATTCCCTGCATTTTTGTGGAGAGCCTCGACTCGATGCTATCCTTATTTTCTCAAATAATTTATATAGTAAATCTGTGTGTTTATTTACTTCATTTCCCAATGAATTACCATCAATAATCTCTGCATTTATTTACTTCACATGCCCAACAAATTTTTTCCTCAATTTCTCTGTGTTTTACAAAGAATTCACTGTGATTTTGAAGGATTTATCACCCCAGAAACTATACATAAAGACCTCTGTGTTTTACAATGCATTCTATGTGATTTTGAAGGATATCACCTCCGTGCCTTCACATTTGTGCCCAGTGACTAACTTCATTTTTCTCTGTGTTTGATGTGTTAAATCTCTGGCCCAACGTTCGAGGACTCCACTCAATGAGTTAACTCTTGTTCTTTTCATTTGATTACTCATGGGCCTCGATGGCATTACTAAAGGGTCCACTTCCTTACCATCTTTTAGTGTGTATTTGTGCACTACACATTGGAGTAATCAATTCTTATATTTTCATTATACATTACTTCTTATTCTAGTTCTCTTGTAAAGCATTACTTAGTCCTCTTTTAACTTGTGTAGATTATGTTATAGATTCCAAGACACACCTTTAAGTGATTTGTTTTAAAGTTCGCTACTTTTAGAATGGTGCAATAATGCAGTTAGATTCAATTTGGGGAGCCATCTATTTATGTTTGACTTTATGAACAATAGGAATGAGATTCGTCCAACTGGTACTACTCACTACTGGTGGAAGTCTGACATGAATGTTAGTAGAGAAACTAAGGGATTTTTCATGATCACCTTGGGAGAAAAAACTGAGCCTTGGGATCCCAAAAAGAGAGACAAGTGGGATAACTAAATAGTCAATCATGTGGACTCATTGGCATGTTATTTTGAAGTTATTAACTTTCATGTTTAAGGAATCGGAAACCCAATTCAAATTAGATTCCCTATTGCCTTGAAATGATGGTGATGATAGGTCAATTTAGTAATTAAATGTACTTGCACACCTTTAATAAATTTGACGTGTGATTTCTTTGTAATTAACCTCACGCGCCCTAAGATTAACATATTAGATTACTTCATTTGCACCTTAAAATTAATGGATGATTATTTGCACCATGGTATAAAAACGATGTATGAATGGTAATGTGTGTAGTTTACTTCTTGCGCCACTAAAATGGTAATGTATACATGATTGAGAGCCTGATTTCCCTTGTGCCATGGAGGGTGCTGGTGATTAAGTAATTAGATTTCTATGTGGTATGGACTAATGTTGTTGTATGATTTCCAGTGCTTATATAAATTGTGTGCATTGTAGTGATGATGATTTATGTTTAATTCAATATTTGGATCACGCGCGCACCTTGGAATAATTTTGGTTATGGTTGAATTTAGTAATTTATTAATCTTGCGCCTTGAATTAATGTTGGTATATGATGAGTTATGTGAATGATTACTCGTGCGCCATGTTTAATTGTAGATTAGGATTGATTGATTGATAAAATTGACTATTGTAGATGTTGTTGATTTAGCTAGTTGGTTTGGACTTGATTGTGTTAGCAGGATGTAGACATGTCCTTGTTCCTTAGAACATTCGCCAGCCCTGAGACCTTAAATGGTCAAAATCAATCGGATGAATCCTGGGCTTGAGTGTTGCTTATGTGTCTTGTCGATCCTAACATTGTAGGGTAGGTTGGGCGAGTAGTATCTTTATGTCATATTTATGTTATCATTATGTTATTTCATGTTACCCTTGTGTTATCTAATGATTATCTTTATATGAAGAGTTGAGCAATTAAAAGTATTGATGATTCTAGTTGATCGTGATGAGATGATATTGCATCACCATTTATGATGCTTGTTGATTATGTGTCATTATCTAGCGTGATGATGTGTTGATTTTGTGTCGTTCCTAATTATGTTGATGCATTGGTTGCGGTGTTATTGATTACGACAATGTATTGCTTGTAATTATTTAATTATGATGTCGTCGATTATGAGATGCTTGGATTATGTGTTGATGTTAATTCCTAATCCTTTAAATTTTAATTTTTTTTACCTATTGTGCTTCACTTTTCTTAGTAGTAACGGGGGGGCCGTTACAACAATCTTACTCGATTTTGTTTACCATAAATGCAATGTTCACAAAAATCAAAATCTAGTGTGCAATCAAACATACCTTTACCATGTAGTGCTCGAAGTCCCTTCCCTCCAATATGTCTTAGTGTTTTATGTCGCAACATTGTCTTTTATCTAGAGATGGTAGGGGTTATGTGTTCTTCATTTCCACCTTCAAGGAAAACAAAAATGTTACACTCATTATTGATAGTGCTTCTCAAAAAATTATACAGAGTTCCATTCTGAACTCCCCCATCAATACCATTGCTCCTCAAACCATTTTGCAAGTTTCCTTTTCAAATATAGTATGTACACCTGCATCACTCATCTTACTTACAAATATCAAGTTTCTAGCTAGCTCTGGAATGTGCAAAACCCCAGGGAGTGTTCTAATCCTTCCATCATTGCGCAACAATGAATTTTCCTTGTCCTAAGATTCTTGTTTTCAATTCATCCCCTAAGAAAACTTCACCTCCATAATACTTTTCATATTCACAAAACCATTCATTGTCGAGAGTCATATGAAAACAATCTCCTAAATTGATCGACACATCATTATCTGCATGTGTGTTTAAAGAAACCATGTACACATCCCCTCCTTCCTGTAAGGAGGTTTTCCCTTCTGTGAAATGAACATCATCAAATGTCTCCCCTCTCTCAACTCTTTTATATCTACAATCCTTCTTGTAATGCCCATTTTTACTACATTTCCTCAAGGATTTTCTTGGATATTTAAATCGACCTCTAGATTTAGATCTCCCTCTTGATGACTTATTTTAATTTCTATCTAGGA
>SNQJ01S0102436.1:0-20597 GCA_010110895.2 Picea sitchensis
TTATTGGTCTGCAAAATAAATCTAAATAAGGATATGCCAAGCACCTCAGGTTAAAAATTCTCATTAGCCAGAGTACCTTCTACAAAACAAATAAACTACGAGGCAAACAATAGACATATGCATCACAAAGAAACATTTTACTCAGAGTAGGTCATAAACAAACAGAGCGCGCGCGCAACCTTACAGCAAACACAAACCAAATGTCAGCGCGCAACATCAATAACGTAAACCCCATTTAAATAGAAATAAATGAAATAAATCAACACCAAAACCCTAATGCCCAAGACTCGGGCTCGGGCTCACACAGAGCAGCCCCCACACAGACCCTTCGCTCAGAACATGGCCACGGAAGTGATAGAGTTCAAAACTGGCCGAATTTTACATCAATCCACACCGTTTTACTTCAAGAAGGGGCCGTTGGAGAGCTGAAAGCCGAGCCGGTGGATCTTGTAATTGGATTCACAATGCCCCACACAGACACGCAAGCCAAAACGGCGCCAGCACTAACACCTACAGCAAACACAAGCCAAAACCCGCGCAAACACCAAAACTCCAACCAGCCCAAGAACAATAACATTAGCAAGCATTCCTGAGAGCATGTTGGTGATAAAGCCATTGAAATGTGACGCAAAGAAGAGCTACCGGAAGGGATAGGAGTTCAAAACTCAATTTTTACATCAATCCACACCAGTTTTTACTTCAAAGAAGTAATGTTTGAGAGTCAGCGTCGTCGTGGATCTTGTAATTGATCTACAATGCCCCACACGTATTATCGTGTTAGCCAAAACGGGCGCTTCTAACATCACCACCCCAAGAAAACACAAGCCAAAATCTGCGCAAACACCAAAACTCCAACCAGCCCAAGAACAATAACATTAGCAAGAATTCCTGAGAGCATGTTGGTGATAAATCCATTGAAATGTGACGCAAAGAAGATTCAGCAAACCTGGAACACATCGTAAAGAAATGTTGACGGCACTCTTCGCAGATGAAAAAAATTGTGAACAAAGATAAGCCAATGTCATGTTCTCACCGGGTCCTTCATCCCCGGATCACAAGAATGAAAAGAGCCGAGACCATAACCGCTAAATCCACAAAACAAATGAAAGTGTCGAATTTGATGTCGTAAATGTGAAAAAAACAAAATAGCAAGACCTTCAAAATCAACAAAGAAATACGTAACAAATAAGCAGGTAATGGGCCAAGAACACCAAACCCCTAAAGCCCGTGATTCCCACGCTGAAAGAAGAGGCGAATGGGAGAGTTAGGGTTCGCTTAGGGTTAAAGTAGTGAGGCAGTATTTTAATCAAGTAAATTTCAGTAAGAGACACGTGGGATGCATGCAACCCACGTTGCCAACTTAGCCGCTTCATTCAAATTTAAATTGCGTTTAAATTGGTATTTGTTTAGTGTTATACTAGGTTACATATTTGATTAATGTTAAATTCTTTTGTTTTTTTTTTTATTTAATTTAATTTTATATTTATATATATATATATATTTTATATATATTTTAATATGTATAGTTTATAAACACTAAATTAATACTATATTTTACCGTTATATACTAATTTTGAAATAGTTTTTTATGGTAAAATTTATAAACACTAATTTGATAATATATATAAAGTTAATTATAATTGGCATAATTAATGATTATAGTTAAATGATTATGTAAAGTTAATTATAATCAAGTATAGTTAGTTGATAAAGTAAGATTAAAGAGTAATTATTAAAGGTAATTATATAATAATCATATAATCATTAATTATAGGATTAATGATTAATTATAGGATTAATGATAGGATTAATCATTAATCCTATAATTAATCATTATAGGATTAATGATTAATTGATAGGGTTAATGATTAAATCATAGGATTAATGATATTATATGATTAATGATTATTAAAAGTGATTATTATAAGTATTAATGAAGTTAAAAAAAAGAGAGGGTTTGAGGTTTTCTCACCGGTCCCAACCCAATAAATCATTGACAACACGGACACTAAACACCATAGTGATAACAAGAAAGCTTGAGATCAAGTCGCAAATGAAACACTCAAACTAAGTGCCGAGGAAGGATCTCGCTAATTGATAGTTTAAATAAAGTTAATCAGCTAGGTACCTAATAATCAACTCAAGGTTGTTAATCTCAAGGCTCACCTCATTGGTTTCTCTCTTCCGTGACCGATTGACCGAAGGGGTTCTGCCTTCTTCGAACGATTTCAAAAGTCCGGGCGCTAATATTGAGCTCTAATTAACCAGAGACCATATTGAAATTCTATGGCGCGCAGAGTGGAGTTGAACCGCGATATTCATCGAGCGAAGTTTCCAGGGTGTCACGAAATGGTATGCGCATGGATAATGTAGCTATAGGTCAAAAACCAATAGTTGTTTCGTAGGGACCACTCAAACTAAGCTTAGACGCTTAAACCTAACCTTAACCGGTGCCAATCCCCTGTATCGTGAATGTCCGCTTACGTGCATAAGTAAAGAAAACCTACACCTAACCCCATTTCTAAAGTTTAGTTGCACCAATTCAAAACATCCTGGAACTCACCCCTCTGCTAATTCGTTGATGCGTGTCGGCACACAGGATGGTTAGACTCGAGGAGGTCGGTATGAAGCGCCGCCTTAAAGTTCGGGCCACCGCTACCTCACCACCATCACCAACTCGCCTTCACTACGCCATAATATCAATCCAGGACTTTGGGGCAAAGCGCTGGACCGGCGGAACCCCATCACCGGAAGCTGGTAATCCGGTTGCCGAGATTCGGGATTCCACCTTAAGACATCACAAGAGAGTTGCAAAGATCAAACTTCCGAGTTTGCCGGAGGTCGCGCCGCTGAACGTGCGGAAGCATGGAAGTTAGAAGGCATGACCAGTGTTTTTCCTCCTTAAGGGACTATGCATCCAACTCGGAGGCAAAGATCGCAATTTTCGCTTAAGGACAGCCTTTGAACCGGTAGGGTAACTCGAGACAACCGCACCTTACCACCCTGCATTAACGGTATCTGGGGAACTTTTCGAGGAAAGGTCTAGGAGGAAATATCTACCAGCATACCAGGAGCAATAATAGCATTTCTGCGCTCAATACGGGAAATAAAATGGGTAGAAGAGCACGGTGATCGCTTATGGAACCGGTCAAATATGTACCGATATGGATAATGACCAAGGACAGTCATAGAATTTCATCTATGGATTGAACCCCGTGAAGAGAGCTATGGTGAGGATGTGGAAGCCGCCTTCGCAGAGGGCTGCGGTGCGCGCTGCTACGCGGAAGCTAGAACATATGAACTTGACCGGGGTGCAAGATCGACATTTCCAGATCGCCCTGGATTCGTAGGAAAGCAACTTGGTGACACTTAGGAGGAAGGTCTGGCACACCGCCGCATGGAAGCCAATAGATTCGCGCTGCTGACAAAGAGTCGCAGTGGAATTTAATGGCAAATAAGTGCAGCATCTCGCTCAACGCCAACGGTGCAGACAATACCACGACCTTATCAGGGAACAACGAGCAGGGGCAAGGGTTCCAGGGCAAGGAACTCGCTTAGGAGTCGGCCACGTATCAAAGGCACCGCTCACCCCTCGCTTTGCATGTTGAGAGGGACCCCATTACGAACGAGACTTTCCGGAGTTATAATCAGGGTTCGTCCACAGAGAGGGAAAGGTGCCAATGGGGAGAGATAGTAGCATCCATCATATTCACGCTGCAGTTAACAACCGCCAGGCCGAACAACAATCCACAGTAGTAGAATCCTCAAGTACACTAAATCATGTCAATGTTAAGATTTTGTTTGATTCTGGTGCTGCATGATAGTTTCATTTCACCATCCGCATTAGAAAAGAGTGTGTTGGCAGCCCACGAAAGCACCATGACTTTAAACAAGTCGAGATGGTTTCGAGAGAAAAAAAAGCGAGGGTCCCAGTCGATAATTGCATAGTAGACCAGGGAGTGTGTACTACAAGTTGGAAAGTATATCATCGCTTCGCTTTGGGACGTATGACTTAATCATTGGAATGGATTGGTTAGCAGCTCATCGAAGCTTTGGTAGATTGTTTCAAGAAGAGGGTGCTTTGTGTCGACGATGAAGGAAGACCAATAGAGATCTGTATACCCTGGATCTCTATACAGAGAAAAGTGTCGTTACCCTTCATATCCACTATGAAGGTCACGCGATGCTTGAGACAATAAGTGTCAACTTTATGTAGTAGAGGCAACGAAAGACAGGAAGGGACCCTTACGATCGCGATCCGGTCCTTTCAGAATTTCAAGATGTTTTCCTCAATGAGTTACTGTGGTTACCTCCGGAAAGGGAGCCTGATTTCACCATTGAGCTAAACCCTGGTGAAGAACCAATATCCAAAACTTTATCGGATGAAATTTTAACTTTGTGAATTGCAAATGCGATTGAAAGAGTTACTAGACTTAGGGCTAATAAGACTCAGTGTCTCACCGGGCGCACTGGTAATTTTGGTAAAGAAGAAGGATGGATCCCACGACCGCGGCATAGACTACGTGGACTTGAACCGCGTTACGCTGAAGAACAAAAATTCGATGTCATGAATTCGATGATCTCTTCGATCGAATATGAGCAAATGGGTATTCTCAAAGATCGACGGTAATCGGGTATCATCGCTTTGCGATTAAGGAAGTTGATATCCCAAAAACTGTCTTTCCAACTCGGTTTGGACATTACGAAGTTTGTTGTAGTACCTTTCGAACTGACTAATGCCCTAGCCACATTCATGAGCCCTCTATGAACGGGCGTGGTTCCGTACGTACTTGGAACCGCGGTAATAGTAAGTCTTTTAGATGACATCCTCATCTATTCCAAGAATGAAAGAGAACATGAGGAACACTTTAGAATAGTGCTGGTCCCGCCTAAGAGAGAACAAATTGTACCGGGTCAAGCCGGCGTTCCTTCTTCTAAAGATCCACCATTCAGGCTCTCCTCAAGCATCATTTCCGCGAATCTCGCGGACCTAAAAGGTAAAGGCTAATATGGAGTGAAGGCGTCGTAAAAAATGTCTACGAGGTGAGAAGCTTCATGGGGCTAGCTGGTTATTACCGGAGATTTGTAGAAGGATTCTCAAAATAAAGCAAACCCAACACCACTTTGGTAAATGAAAAGGGGGCCGGCATGAATGGAATGTAAGAGTGATATAGGGCGCCTACGCCAAGAGGTTACTAACTAGTGCTACTTCATTCTACGAAAGTGCCGGATATGGAAAAGACTCTGCATACCGCGACGGATGCCTTGAAGCAAGGGTTGTGGGCCGTAAGCTAATGCAGGATGGAGGAGGATAGCTTAAGTATAAAGAAAGTTGAAGAAGTAACGGGTGAGTCAGCACGCTAATTCATGATTTAGAGTCATAGTTGTAATGCTATCTCTCAAACTTTGGAGGCACTACCTTGTTGGGCTTGAACTTTAAACTCAAAATGTACCATCAAAGTTTAAAACATCTCTCACCCAAAGAGACTGCTAATGCTGTGCAAAGACCATGGAGCCGAAGCTTTGAGTGAGTATGATTTTTTTATATCGTACATCAAGGGAAAAGGAAAATGTAATGCTAGATGCCTTGAGTAGGAGACCACTAATCTCCCCTTGGTACCCTTAAAGGTCAACCTCAGGGAACGTGTGTTGGAACAAACCTGTGGAGACAGCCATTGAAGGTTACTTCAAAACCCGTGAAAGTGGGAAGCAGCGATCCAAAGTACTTAAGGGTATAGTTTGAAACCGAATTTGACCGTTAAGATATCGAGGAAGCTACGTACATTCCCCGGTAGAATGGGGATATTTGAAGCATCATAATAAAGGAATCCCATAGATCACCTTTATTGTGCGCACCCGGGTGTGAAAAAGATGTACGCAGATATGAAGAAGCTCTCTTTGGGTAGGTATGAAACGCCGATGTAGTTCATTTCCTCACGCCAAATGCCTGAGTGTCAATAATAGGTGAAAGTCGACCACCATCATCCAGCCAGGCCTCCCACAACCGCATGATGTCGTATGTCTAAGTAAGTCATCTCTATGGATTTTGTTGTAGGGTTACCACTCACATCCCATAGACACAATGCTACTCCCTCGCGGATAGTGGATAAGTTAACCAAGAGTGTCATTCTATTCGTTAGAGACAATTCTACGATGTCACCCCATGTGGCAATGAAAGTGTT
This sequence comes from Picea sitchensis, assembly GCA_010110895.2. NCBI lineage: Eukaryota > Viridiplantae > Streptophyta > Pinopsida > Pinales > Pinaceae > Picea > Picea sitchensis. Next base: position 6,183 of record SNQJ01S0102436.1, read on the forward strand.
TGTAATGAGGTGATCCATTTGCACTCGATAATCTAAGAAGATCACTTTATTGTGGACTCCGATTCACTTCTAGATTTTGGACAAATTACAAATGATTGGGAACCTCAGCCGAACTTAAGCATGTACTTATCATCCCGGTCGTATTGACGACTGAGAGGGTAAACCAAGTTATGGAAGACATGTTTAGGATGTATGTGATGGATAATCAGACCCAAGAGAAGTACCTACCTTTGGTAGAGTTTGCCTACCTATCATAGTTCCATTTGGAATGTCGCTTCTACCGCTTTGTACCGGAGGCCATGCATAACACCTTTGAGCTGGGATATACTAGAAGACCGAATAAATAAATATGGGCCGTGAATTGATTCAAGAAATGGAGGAACAAGTGATTCGACAGGGCGTGAGATTAAAGGAAGCAATGTGATAGACGTAGTGCTGCTGCAGATGCAATACGTGGACCCAATCGTTGCGAAGTGGGGACCAAGTTTTCATCTCATCGCCTAATACTAAGAGTACCATAATGGCTCGAAAGGGACAAAGTTGTCACCGGGTTTGAGGTGGACCATCTGTGATCCAAGAGAAAATTGGACCCGCTAATATCGCCCCGCATCACACCCAACTTGCATAAACTCATAATGTATTTCTATGTATCTGTTTTACGCCATTATGTTGTCATGAATCACGCGATAATGTAAATTGAAGGAATTGCAGGTAATTGACTGCGGAACCTCTCTATCACGAACCAAGTACGCGATATTGGACCGAGTCCGGACAAACAGAACCGCCTAGTAGATCGTTAAGGTCCAGTTGGGACAAGTATAGTCCAGATCTGTTACTTGGGAAGATGTCGAGACACTACAAAATGTAGATTATCCTCACTATTTTGACCACTTCGAACATGTTTCTCGAAGATGGGATGTATAAATCAATTCATCTTTGACTAAGACGCCTGTGGACTACCTGAGGATTATATATTTTATTTTCTAGTCACCATGAAACTATTAAGGATAATTTTAAATCCTAATGTAAATTTTATGAATTTCTAAATGTTATTGATGATGAGGTATATGTTACATCTACTGCTATTACGTAAATTTTATGAATGTTTCTAAATGTTACTGGATCTACGTGATGTATGTAATGTGATCTATTATGTGGATGAAAACTCTTATGAATGTTTAAATGTTATTTGATTGATGATGGATATTATGCAATATACTATGTGAAAAATTGTGAATTGATTGAATGTTTAAAATGTTGTTAGGATGATGTGGGATATGCAATCTAATTGAGTAAATACTAATCTTGTGAATGAGGGTTGAAATTGAATACGAGATATTGAGAGATTCATTTCTAATTGGAAACCTTGATGTTAATTTATCAGTACAAAGATACCAAATTACAATGATGATAGTTTGCAGTTACATAATGATGATAATGCATAGTATGTATGAGTTTTTGTTACAGAGTAATCTGCAGGTTACGGGCTATGAAGTAGAGCCGTATGGGTAATCAAGCGATGCATTGCAAGTGTATATCGTGATCACCACCTATGTTACTAATGGTAAGGAATATTGTATTTGGAAATTTATATTGGCTTGGATGCACTGCTATGATATGTGGATCGGCATGATTTCGTAAAGACACTACCCCAAAACCAAATAAACGATGACAAAACCCTCCAGCGAAGACGGCAAGTCACCAGAATTCCAATCAGAGGGTGCCGACCCCTGGCTCCTCATAGAGGGTGGCGGCATTTCAATCGGTGTCCTCCATTATAGGTACACCGCTGGGGTGGACCCTAGACCTGATTAGAGGGGGTGGAGGCATTTCCCACAAAGTATCCTCCGGAACCGGTCCCTCGAGGACGGTGTCGGTTCGCTACCCCCGTCAGTAGTTACGAGGGATTGTCGCTTGCCCCGCCAGGGAATCTTGGCCGAGATAGTGACACTTCCACTACGGGTTCTACTTGGAGTTAGGTCGATAGTCGACGCCGATAGTCTAGCGAGGGACGGATAGGAAATGGAGCTGGCGGTAGGTTAGGGGAGGAAGAACATGAGTAGAATAGCTGTATAATCGCTATGAGATCCTGTCCGTGATGTGGAGTTGATGAAGAAAAAATGTAAGAAGCGGCTGAATATTCACTATTATGCAACCAAACCACAATTGTTTAAATTTAAAAATTGAACCAAAATAATTGTAATTCAAGAAATTCCCACATAATTAATTGATTGTTGTCTTTATAAAAGACTAGTCTAGCTAACTGGATTGGATGCATACAAAAAAATACTAAAGGATGACAGCTAGATTATTAGTACATGTACGATAATTATATGTACTAGCTACACACACATCTCTTGTACATATACACTAGTATGTAATGGTCTCGTTCGCATCTATAAGATACCATAACCAATGCCTCTAAGGCTGTAATGAATCCTTCTTTCACCCCATAAATAAACCTAAATATTGGCTAAATTATAATTAATTGTTATATAACCCTAATTGATTACAAGTTATTACCAATTGTTTGATTATACTTAGCTGAAGCATGATTAACTCCTTGATTAGGTCATGGAATGAGTAATTATTAAATGAGACATTAAATGATTTCACTATTAAATTAGTGGTTATGATTAATTGATCATTAATTAAAGTAATTGATTAATGTATTAAAAAAAAAGGGGAAATAAAATATAAGTTTAAATGGTTATGTGATCCCTTATGGGATACGTAACCCATAAGTAAAATGAACATTAATTAAGGGATAAGACTAGTAAAGAGACATAAAATGTATGGATAAGGTTTTGGTGAGGAGTGAAGGTCTCGAAGGTGATGGAGGCATACAAGGGGGAAGTGGAGGATCTCTTTAGGGGATTTCAACTAAGGCTACCACGAGAGGAGACTTTGGGGGAGCATTGGGAGAGATAGTGAACAATGGATTTACAGTGCAATAAATCGGGCTGAGGGTTTGGGCTCCTGAGGGCTAGGACGTCCGTAGATCTCCTAGGGCCGCTGCATCAGCCTATGTGGTGGTGGTTTTGGGGGTGTTCAAGCGAATGTTCAAGCGAAGATTCAAGCTTAACATCAGTGACAGGTATTTTCAATTTCAAAATTGTGAAGTGTTTACTCAATTTTAACTTGTATGCAAACTATTATGTAGATTTAAATTGTTAAGTGCAAATTGTTTTGAAAAATGTTATTTTATTTATAAAATTTGGGATTTACATGCTAGAATAAGCAAATTTTAGTAATTTTTAAATTTCCGCTCTGTTTTAATCTATGGTAGCTTAAATGAAATCCTCGTTGTTGGCATTTTATTGTAGTGTGCAACAAATCAAGGATGAGGAAACTCAAATCAAGTTGGCATCGCTTAGACTTGTAGGCACAACACTCATCTAGTGGCAAAGCAAGTTGCAAAATGGCACACAACAAGTGGGTAATGCATTTCCATCATGGCAAGTTTTTGTTTCTGCACTTAGAAATCAATTCTATCCTTTGGGTTATGAAGAGAAATATTTAATTGAATGGAAAGGTCTTAAACTAAGAAAAGGACAAACAGTGCAAGAATACAAAGATGGATTTCATAAAATGGCATTGATGTTAGACATTCCTTTACATACCCAAGAAACTCTTATGAATTATATAGGAGGTTTACCTGCACATATTCGAAATATTGTATTCATGTTTGGACCTACTAATCTTGATGATGTTTTTGTTCAAGAAACACACATTGAAGCAGGGAAAATAAGGGTTGGTGTATCAGGGGAATCATCTTCAAGCAAAGAGGACAAAAGGAAGTGGAATGGCAAGAAGGAAAATTCAGTGCCAAGAAAGGAAGAGAAGCTCTCTTGCAAGCATTGCAAGAAAGAAGGGCATGATGAGGACCATTGATGGAAATTGCATCCCACGAAGAGACCGAAGTGGTTCAAATAAAGGAAAGGGAGGAAAATAGTTGCCAAAGAAACATGACCAACATACTTGGGATCAGATTCACGTGATGAATCAAAAGTCTCATTGGTTGGTTTGGCAGGTAAAATTGGAGATTAATTTTATTCTAGAAATAAAATGTTTCACATAAGGGTCATAATGAGGCATACTAAGGCCGACACATTGATAGATAGTGGATCTCAATATCAATTGATTTTAGAGGAATTGGTTAAACAATTGGGATTAAACACTCAGATGGATCATAATCCTTACACACTTAAATGGATAAGAAACAATCATCAATTGCAAATAACAAAGCAATTCACATTAAAATTTTCAATTTCATCTAAGTTTGTGGATGAGATAACATGCGATGTGGTGCCACTCAATGAATGTGGAATGGTCTTAGGCAGCCCTTACTTGTATGATAGTAAAGAAATCTTCTACAGGGAACATAATCAATATCAGTTAATCAAAGAAGGTCAAGAATATGTGGTACATGCTCATCATTTAAAGGAAAATAAATCTCTTCAAACTATGGAACAATTAAGAAATGTGTCTCATGCAAGAAACACACCTATAATTGTTTCAAATCAAGTAATTGATCTTAATCAAGAACATGAGATGATTGTAAAATGGAAGATCAATCACACTTTGCTTCAAGATAAGTTAATGTTGTGCAAATACTACAAACATATTAGCTCATTTGTAGTCAGATTTATGATGTTATCATTAGTAATGTTGTCAACATGGATGATTGTGGCTTCAGTAAGATATGACATGGTACAAATGGCTAATAATATGTTGTTAGTTATCATGATTGTTTTATAGTTGATCTTGATGAGACAGGTGCATAGGACAAAGTTTAAAGACAAATTACAAGTGGGGTGGCATGTCCCTCACTTGATGACTAGTCAATAACCTTTTGGAGGACCAAAAGGTATTTAGTGGGGAGGTGTGATCCATAATTGGATCTAGGGACCAAAATGGGTGCAGGAAAGCCTAAAAACAAAAGTTCTCAAAATGGCTTCAAAACGGACGTGTGCATATTCCTAGTATATATGAACCCAACGCAAGTTGAAAGGGCTCAAACAGACATCGTATGCTCAATATATCGCTATTTGTTTGTTTCGTCAAGCAAGCAAAAAAACGATGTTGACTGTATAATCCGTACAGTGCTGATGTGGCAGTTGACTATACATGACGTATGGTCATACAAATGAAGTGGAAGGGTATGTTGGCGCTGACGTGGGTAAGTACAGGTGGACCAGTCAGAGTGTGACACATGGCACCACTGCAAGGGTGAAACATGGCACAGGATGATGTGACAAGGTACAGTGGAAGGTACAGTGGCATTGATAGGTGGACCAGTTATCACTTGACACATGGAAGTTGTCAGAAAGTGGTGAGGTGCCACATGGAAAAATCATGGGATGCCACATGGCACTCATTTATTGGTTTTTTATTTTGTGGAAAAAGGTATGGGGAGCATAGGATTTGAACCCATGATCTTTGGTCCGGGAAAACGACCTGACAGGGCCGGGCTAGATAGCCCACCCTCACATTGGCTCTTAACAACATATTTCACCGATAATATTTAAAGTTGAAATGTAAATCAAATGGGAGGAGTAAGGTTTGGGGCCTAGCCCCAGCCCCAGTGTGAAAACACTCCATGTAACCTCGCCACATATGAACTTTCACTTGTTGTTTGGTGTGCGGTGTTTTAGGTATAGCCCCGACATTCTACCATGTGACTGTCACCATATAACCTTGTTCTCGAATGTATTATCATTGGTTCATGCAAATAAGGGATTACCCCCGGTCAGTCGATCTAGCCTGCCATCCAAGGGGCATAACCACACATTGGAATCTAGGGGGATAAAATCGCATAAGGGCGTGTGGATCTTAATACCTGGACACATGGCTACCAAAGCGATCGAGAGCTAAGGGATAAGGGGCCATATGGAAGCGCCCAGGAGCCAAAGAAAAAGGGGTTGTGCCCTGATTATATGAATTTTGTGGGTTTATTTCTATATAATATGGTTTTTATTGATTGTTTGGCCTGATATTGGGAGATTTTGGTCATTTTGGGGGGATATTAGGCCCTTTCTTAGGCCATATATTGGCTATAATTTGGGAGGTTGTTACCAAATTCATGCCTATATAAACTAGAGGCTCTTGAAGCCATGAGGGAGGTTCAGAACATGTACATGCTAAATATTTTCCAAGCCAAATCCAGTTTTATGTAGGGAATCCATTGAGGAGAGAAACTTTGTGGGCCATTTCTGGGAGCTCTGTTTATCCGATTTTAGTGTTGTCAGTTTTGTTGGGTTCTAGAGATCTAGTAGAAAAACACCAGATGAGTTTGTAATCCTTTTGGCACTATTGTGATGTACTTTTAAATATTTGAACAGAAATAAGAAATCCTCAGACACTGAGACAAAGGTCCGGAGACGTAGGTGAGATTTTCGAACTCTATTATCATTTTGGTTTTTTATGGTTTTTTGTTATTCGTGATTATGTTTAGATATGTATATTATCTTATGGATTCTATTTTTCCTCTTTAATTCTTCCTCATTCATCAATTTCCTAAATGGTACTTTAACTCATACAAAACAATAACTTAACCATTGTCGTTTAAAAGATCTTTTCGGATCACCAATAGAATCCATATTGGGTGAGACTGCATAGTGCACTATGTGCACTGTGTTTCCTTCTGGTATCCAAAAGGTTCAATGGTAGAAGGTTTTGTTGGTAATCCTATAGTTAGAACCTGGGTCAGCCCAAGTAACCCAACAATGGTTATGTTGTCGGTTTAAACTCAGAAGATTATATCGGGAGGGATGTATCACGTAGTATAGTGTGAAGGTTTAAGAAAGGGGATGTTTGTAGGTTGGAATCCCATGAAAGTAGAGATTGAAATATGGTTGAAAGTTCCAAAAATAGGTTTTTCCCACAAAGATAATAGAAGCTCTTGGTTTAAGCCAAGACAATATCTGTAAAGATACGTATTTAGCGAGATACACGAAAGTTTCTTTAGTGAGTTTCCCACATTATTGTAGGAGTGGATAAACCAGTTGAAAGATACACATTCGATGAATAGGGTTAGATTAGTGGAGTGGACAGAATAAAGTATCGTGCAATTGAAAAGGGTAAATAACAAATTCACGTGCATAATAGATTTTTGGCTAGGCAACATTGTATTAGGGTATATCATTGAGTTTGCAGTAGATACATTGAAGTATTACAATGTAGGAGAGAAGGGGTTTCTTAAGGGCCCAATGATAAGGTACATTAGGTCATTGTACACTTCGATCAAGAGATTATCGCATGATAAAGGGGTATTAACTATGGAATAAAACAACTAAACTACCCTGCGTGCATGGGGAACTTAGGGGAAACACTGAGGAAGGTCTGAGATGGAGGGGGAAATGGATAGAGAAGAGTGTAGCAAAGAAAAATATCCAATTATAATGGATCAAGAGGATATATAGGAAATTATGCAGAAGGCAGGAAGGACACACAGTATAAGACCCTACCAATATAAGATGAATAGGAAGAAAAGAGGAGTAGTCGAGAGCGAAGGCTTCGAGAGTGATGAATAAGAGGTAGAGGATCTTTGTGTTGTGGATCACATTGAATAAATATTGTGCACTAAATATGAAATAAAGACTATAGGAATGGGATCTAATGGGGAAGCAGATACCCTTGTCTAGATCAGAATCAGTGTAGAACCCACAACCCCATGTACGATTAACACATCAACAAAGAAAGAGTTATTTAGAGAACAAGTGAATGATGGTTAGAAGAAGCTAGGAGATTAGAATAGAAGTGAGCATACAAGTGCAAGTACCAGTAGCAGTACACACATTGGTACAAGTGGAAGTACTAGTGGAAATACCAGTGGAAGTTCAAGTCTGAACAATAGTACACATATAGTAGTACTGCATGGAGCAAGTACAACACATTCAACAATCGCAAGCATAGATCCAATGATAATATTAACAGAGTTTCATGGGGATGGATCAGAAGATCTAGAGATGCACCTATTCATGTGTGAGTGAATATGGGAAGAAAAAAGCGTCATTGATGAGGCAACAAAAGTAGTGCAGTTAGAAATAACGTTCAGAAATCATGTGTTGGATTGGCATATGAGTCTAGCAGTAAACAATCCACAGGTTGCACCAAGAACGGCAGAAGAAATCAAGAAAGAAATGATCACAAAGTTTTAGAGGCTGAAATCAAAGGATCAGTTTATGAATGAGATGATTGAGGTTAGACAAAAACTAGGAGAATCTATATGGGACATTGATTAGAAGTTAAAGACATTGAAAGGTAAATTGAAGTATCCCATTTCAGGCATGCACCAAAGATAGTTGTTTATAAACTTCTTGTTACCACACTTCAAATATCCACTAAGACAATAGAAATTTCAAACCCAGGTAGAGGCACTACATGAAGAGGTGCAGTTAGAAGAGAATTAGTATAATCAATCAGATCCAGTTATAGAGGAGTGCAAGGAAGACCTAAAGAACTTAACAGTGAAATTAAACCATAATAAGAATAGGGAGAAAAGAGAAGAAGTTTGGTGTGCCCTGTGTAGATCAGAGGGACATCATAAGAATCAGTGTCTGACATTTGTGCAATATCTAGGAGTATGCCTACCAAATCCATTACCTACAGGAGGGAATTGGTGTGAAATATGAAAGACACATGGGCATGATCCTTATCACTGTCCTATGATGAAAAAGTACAAGACAAAACCAAAGAGTAATTTTTGTAAATTTTGTAAGTCATTGGAGCATGAAGACAAAAATTCTAGAACTCTAGAGTTAATGAAGGAAATAACCTCATATGCATACAGGATGCAGGCTGAGTTGATGGTAGGACATACTGCGCCATAGTTTGGCAACGCGCAACAATTTGAAGCAGTTCCACAGTTTTAGCAACCCCCGCAGTATAATAAAGCACCACAGTATCATCAAAAAAACATGGATCCATGGGGTAATAGAGGAGGATTCAGAGGTAGAGGAAGAGGAGAAATGGGCAGAGGAAGAGGGCCTATTATCTGCCATAATTTTCAACAGCAAGGACACTATGCCATATATTTCCCTCAACCAACAATAACATGTATGTATTGTCGCGCAATAGATCACGTGACAGAAGAGTGCCCAAATTTAGTGACTTAGATCCAGGAGAAGATGAATATAAACAACCATAATGTTCAGTGGATTTTTATAGAAATAAGGGATCTTGGGAGGAACATCAATATAGTGACTAGAGGAGGAGTCAAGATAGGAGCAGATGCAAAGGATCAGAGGAAGGAATCTCAGTGTTGGATTCAAAATAAAACTCAACCACAACAGTAGTTTAATGCAAATAAGGAAAAGGAAACTTTCAAAGAAGCAAAGAAATAATTTATGAAGGAGAATGAAGCCTCCACATAAAATATTGTGTAGAGGTATGATAATTCTATTTTTGATATGCCTTAGTCTTTGGATCATACTTACAAAGGAGAGAAAACAAAGAAAGAAAGTAACTTAAAGAATTTCCTATAATCTTTCTTTAAATTACTTAATGATAAGAATGCCATGATTTATTTAAAGATATGCTTGAGAAATATAGCATGGAAGAAGGGGTAGGAACATAACCTAAGAATATTAATCGGGTCCATAAAAAGAAAAGAAACAGTAGAGAGTTTAGATTGAATGAAAACATATGAGACTTTAGTATGGGAAATGTTATCCTAGACTTAGGATCAGATGTCAACATTTTTCCAAAGAAGACTTGGGAAGCAATGCGAGAACCTACACTTGGGTACTCCAGTATTCAATTGAAGCTAGAAAAATAGTAGAGAGTGATTCCCATAGGTAGATTGAAGAATACAACAATGGATCTAGATAGTGTGTGCACAACAACATATTTGAAGTAATGGATATGGTGGATGAGTCTATACCATTTCCATCACTTTTGGGAATTGATTGGGCCTTTGATAATCAGGCTATAATTAATTTAAATAGTAGAAAGATGATATTTGAAGTTGGTAACTTTAGGGTAGTAGCACCTTTAGATCCCTCATATTGTGAAAGATATGTAGAAAATGTGACTAACAATGTTCTAGGGGATGATGTAAACCAGTTGTATAGAACTACTACGCGAGAGGAAGACTGTGTGAATCCAACCGCAGATGGAGTACTCAACTGGAGGAGTATCAATTCTGATGTGTCAGATTTAGATAATGGAGCAGAAAATGGAAGAAAAGAATGCATAAAGTCTCTACTAGGAGGTGTGCCATAATTACACGTGCATCAAGATGGGTTGGAACAAAAGTAAGATAGTTTCCCACATTTACTAAAGAGTATAACTTAGAAAACTTCCTGACAGAGCTTGAATCATAGGTTTTGGATAGTCATATATTATTAGTGTTGGATATAGCACTAAGGGACACACCTGCACGATGGTGGGGCGCGCATAAGGAGGTAATTCGGGACCGGTATCAATGTAAGATACTGACGTGCATAATATTTTCTAAGAGTCAGCGGGATAGAGCCTTACAAAAGTATCATGGAAAAGGGAACCCAAGACATCATATAAATGATTGTGTCACTAACTGGAGATTGGTACCACTAGGATAATGGATGTGGTACTTTCTTCATACCTTAGAGGGAATACCAAGTAATTGGTATAAGGAACAGGGACTGCGCAGAGAAACTGAGAGTTGGGATGTAGTGCAACAAAACTTTATTAGGACCTTTTCATTTGAAAGTGAGAATCTATGGGTGGATCTTGCATTACAGATGTCCAAAAAGAATATATTTGAAGAGTATGGGGTAGATATAGTAACAGTAGACAAAGATTACAAAAAAGAAACACTTGAACAATTAGTTTATTGTTATCAGGTCACATAGGATGAAGAAGTAGAAGAAAACCCATGCGACATAAAGATAATAGAAGGGAAAGGAGAAAGAGGGTTTGAAGGACCCCATTTACAATCACAATAATTTACTACACCTATGAATATTAAAAAGGTCAATATTGGGACTAAAGAGAAGCCCATTATAGCCAACATTGGAGATTACTGGGATGGTGAGACAATGGAAAAGATAATTGAATTACTGTGTGAATATAGTGACTTATTCCCGGCCACATTTTCAGAGATAAAAGGGGTAGCAGAAGAACTTGGAGAGATGAATATACCCCTCATACCAGATGCAGGACCTGTAATACAAAGACCATACAAATTAAACCCTATCTATAAGCATAAGGTTAAGGAAGAACTTGACATAATTCTAGAATCATGAATCATAGAGCCTATGGAAGAATTAGAGTGGACTAGTCCAATGGTGGTCCAAGAAAAGAAGACTGGAGGGATTAGGATATGTGTGGATCTGATAAAGTTAAATGATGCATGTATGCATAATCCTTTTCCTACTCTATTTAAAGATGAGGTGCTAGCAAATGTAGGAGGACATGAAGTCTACTCCTTCACAGATGGATTTTCAGGGTACCATCGGATCATAATTGCTTTGAAGGACAGGTACAAAACCACATTTGCAACAGAGTGGGGGTTATATAAGTATATAGTAATGCCATTTGGTTTAAAGAATGAACCAAAAATATTTTCCATAGTAGTAGTTGTTGCATTCAAGGATTTTATACACAAGTTTTTAGAAGCTTATCTGGATGATTCGACAATATTCAGTTTATTCAAGAACCATGTAGAGATTTTGAGGTTAATGTTAGAAAGATGTAGGCAACGTCAAATTTCCTTGAAAAATTAAGAAATGTATACTCAATGCACCATTTGGCATCCTACTTGGAAACATTATATGCAAATAGGGCTTGATAGTAGACCTTGCAAAGATTTTTGTTATTCTCAATTTACCACCACCAAAGTCAGTGCACCAGTTGAGAGAAAAATTAGGCCACACAAGGTACTACAAGAAATTCAAAAAGGGCTACGCAAAGATTACTGTGCCCATGGAAAAGTTACTAAAAAAATACATCAGGATTCCATGGAATGATGAATGCCAAGAGAGCTTGGACATACTGAAAGATAAGATGGTGACAACACCAATTTTGAGCTTTCCATATTGGACAAAAGAATTGCATGTGCATGTGGACGCTTCATCCATTGCACTTGGAGTAGTTTTGGCACAACTAGGTGAAGGAGACATTGATCACCCAATATCTTTTTCTAGTAGAAAGCTATTTGAGTCTGAGAAGAACTATAATAGTACAGAAAGGGAAGGTCTAGATATGGTATATTCCTTACAAAAGTTCAGGCATTATCTATTGGGTCAACATTTTAAGATGTTTACAGATCATTCCACTTTGAAGTATCTAGTTAACAAGCTAGTGTTGGGGGTAAGGATATGTAGATGGTTGTTATTCTTTCAGGAATATTATTTTGAAATCATAGTAAAACCAGGGAAGCTAAATGCAGGACCAAATCATCTATCAAGAATTATTAATGGAGAGGAGCCAAAGAACTTGGATGAGATTTTTATTGATGCTAACTTATTTTCTATTCAAATTGTTGATGATTATTTTGATGACATTGTTGGATTTTTGAGCACATGAATGGATCCCAAGGAATTTACTATCGTACAGAAAAAAAAAAAAACAGTTGGTAGTGTGCACTGAAAACTATCAGTTGATTGCAGGTCATTTATACAAGTTAGGTGTAGATGGAATTTTGAGAATATGTGTGATGGAGAATGAACACTCCATGGGGTTAGTAGAATCACATGAAGGAATAGATTGAGGGAATTATTCAAGAAAACATACAACACAGAAGGTGTTGCGTGCAGGAGTATGGTAGCCTACAATACATAAGGACACAGAGGAATACTGTCAGGCCTGTGATGTCTGTCAAAGGTTGGGAAAACCATCCAGAAGTGATGAAATGTCACTTATGCCCCAAGTAACTCTACAGGTATTTGATAAATGGGTTGTGGATTTAATTGGACCCATTAATACATCAACAAGGAGGTCAGGAGCTAGATACATCATCACTGCAACAAAATACTTAAACAAATGGGGAGAAGTAGCTCCATTAAAGGACAACGCGGTTTCTCTTTGAGAACATGGTGACCAGATTTGGATGTCCTAGAATCTTATTGAGTGATCAGGGAAATAATTTTATTAATAGTAGAATTCGATATATGACAGAATAAATCGAGATACATCATCAGAAGAACACACCTTATTGTTGGCACAAGGGCAGACCCAAGGTTCAACACTACAATAGTTCACCAACAAAACCCTAACGACTACCCCTTTCGGCAACACCTGCGAAGCAGATGAAGTCTCACCCGAGGTAGAGGCAGGGGTGGTTGCGAGACTCAGGTGTCTGCAACCTTATATGGGACATAGATATGTGATTATGATACTTAATAGAGCACTTATCACCATCAGATCCTCAATATGAAATCAATACCTACTCCGCTAATAAAACAGAGCTTCGCAACATTCACACTGATCTAATGTAGTTAATTACTTAGCACGAACACATGGATCAAATCTAACAGAAGCAAGCACTAAGCACATTCATAGAAGTCAAATCTAACATTCTTACACATCATTAGCACAAAGCATGAAATTTTTTATCTATATCTATCAAAGAACTTAGCAAGAGAGTCATAAACACATTAAGACACGGACAAAGAATAACAACACAGTGTTTACATGGTTCACCCCCACCCTGGGGATACGTCCACCAACTCTTATTCTTTATTATCTTCAGTCAATCGAATACAAGCACAGAACCTCAAAAGCCTTACTCTGCACAAGAAAGAAGATCTGCGCAGCTTGCTAGATCCTTCTTCCTTGTGTTCCAACACTAAGCCTTCCACAATATTGCTACAATGACTTGCACTTAGCTCTACAGGTCTCACACAGTCATGCACAAATCACTTACAGACTCTACTTGCACTTAGCATAAATTCACATCACATAGATGCACCACCACTTCTATCTAGCCTAAGCATCTATTTATATATACAAAATAAGCCTAAACATGGGTAAACCCATGGGCCGACATCCCATTCCTGTCACATATTCCCACATCCCAAAAAGGACCCAAAAGGGGGCTGATATACCAGGATCTCTACTTCGTCTTGCGCTCCTCCTTCGAAAGGCTGTCGAAGTCCAAAAATAGGTCAAACTTGACTAGATATCCAAAAAACCTGGTCAAGGGCCAACAAGCGCCCAACACTCACCTATGACTCATCCTGATTCACTCTGATGTAGGAATTTCTTCTTCAAACACTTTGAGCTTGGATTGAACTGCTTCGACTTGTTGTTGTGCTATGCACTCTTTTTCAGAAAATTATTGAATGAATGCATTATTCACAGGTCCTTACAGGCGTTGTTCTGTTGCAGTGCTAACCTACTCCTGTTCTTCTCCCTGGCCTTCCACCTCTGTAAACAACTGATAGGCCTTATCTTGTATCAGTTGGAGTTTCTGAGTTATCTCCATAA
>SNQJ01S0102436.1:27049-39282 GCA_010110895.2 Picea sitchensis
ACTATTGATTTTATTCCAGTGCAGATGGTTGTAGCAATGAATTTCTTGGTACCTGCAAAAACAAAATGTTATTACAAAAAAATTATTTTCATGTTTTCTCTCTTCTTGTTTTTTTATGTTTTTCTCACTGATGCCTTTCCTCATCAAGCCTATGAGAGGTTTTCTTGATGAGGATATCCATTTATTATTTAGATATGAGTCTACCTCCATTAAAGTTTTTCACCCTCAGATCTATCCTAGATTCCTTTGGAAGGTTTTCATCCAATATTTTAATTCTTTTTTTTTCATATCTCTTTATTGGAATGGATTGAGAGAATTTCTTCTATAAACCGCATCCAAATTTTGTTCCCTCATTGTTGTTGGGAATAATTATTTTGTCAAGGCCTTATTGTAAGTCTTTATTATGAATCCATTCACCAGTAGGGGTATTTCTTCTCCATCAATGGTTTCGATCTACACTAAACCATTATCATCAGATGTTTCAATAATGTAGGGTCATATCCACCATGTAATCAACTTCCCTTTGAAGTCCTTAAACCTTGATTCATATAATAGATCCCAATGCCATTCTTTGAACTTCATGTACTTAATATTATTTTCATGCCAGTATTTTCTTTGTTGCTGAACTACTTCATTGTTGAAAAGGGATTGCATCATGTACTCATCTAATACATTCAGTTAGCTCAATCTTTCTCTTTGTGTTGAATAGAAATCCATGTATAATTCAATTGTTGTTCTCAATGTATGATATTCAAATTAAATAGGGAGCATGGATTTCTTACCATAGAATAATTCAAAAGGATTAATCCCTCTGGTAGTTTTCCATGCAATGTTTTATGCCCATGATACTTTTGTGAGATTGTTTCACCAATCTTTCATCTTCATGCTCAATATTTTAGTGAGGATCTTTTCTAGCTCTCGGTTTGTGACCTCGTCTTGCTCATTTTCTTGAGAATGGTAGGTTGTTGACTTTCTATGGCAGATGTTATGTTCCTTCATGATCTCTTCAATGAGTCTTGATTTAAATTGAGAGCCTTGATCGGTGAATATCTCCCTTGGATAACAAAACCTTGATAATATGCATTCTTGGACAAATGCAACTACATTTGATTCTATAGCATCCTCCATGGCCCTTAATTAATCCCATTTTGTTAGATAGTTTGTGTATACCAATATGTGTTTATATTTTCCTGATGGAGGATCAAGTGGTCCTATGAATTCCATACCCCACTTGTCAAATGGCTCCAATGATACTTGGCATTGTAAAGGAATATCATTCCTCCTTGTTGGTTTCCCCATTCATTGACATTCATCACAAAGTGAAATGTATTGCTAAGCATATATATGTAGGGTTGGACAATAATATTCAAGTTGTAAGATCTTATAAGATGTATGCATGGATGCATAATAAATTTCACACGGTTCATCATGAAAATCATGTAGGATATCATGAACCTCATCTTCTCTTATGCATCTCCTCAAAATTGAGTCTAGGCAAAGTTTGAACAAATAGCCTACAACATAAGTGTAGGATGAACTTTTTCAGACAATATTGCATCTCTCCCTATAGGAGAAATGTTGAGCGAACTTTCCTCTTGTTAGATAATTTGATATATCAACAAACCGTGGGGATTTTTTGATATGGAAAATAGATGTACATACAGAAACCTGTCATCGATCATTCCTTCTTCATTAGGGCTAGTCAACGTGGATAAAAAATATGCAACCACATTTTTCTTTCCAACATTATCAAGAATTGTTATATCAAATTGTTGTAATAATAGAAACCATCTAATCATCCTACCACTAATATTAGGTTTATTCATCAAGTATCTAATGGTAGCATGATATGTATGTACAAAAACTTTATACCCTATAACATAATGTCTGGATTTATTGAGAGCATGGACAACTTCTAAAAGTTATTTCTTTGTGACAGTGTAGTCGATCTTTACACCAGCCATATTTATACTTATGAAATAAATTGCATAGGGTTTTTTGTCTTCATTTTTTCATAAGAATGCTCCTACAACTTTGTCTGGCACATCAGTGTGAATGTGAAATGGAAGATCCCAATTGGGATGTTGTAATATAGGAACAGTTGAGAGATTTTATTTTACTGCCTCAAAATCTTGTTGGCAGTTCAGGGTCCAACAATAATCTACATCTTTGGGCAGAAAGTTAAAGAGAGGAGAGGATATATTACCAAAATCCTTGATGAACCTTCTATAGTATCTTGTATTCCCAAGAAAGCTTCTTACATATTTTTGTTTCAAATGTGTATGAATTAAAGTGATGATTTTGATCTTAACTTTATCTACTCCAATCCCTCTGGAGGATAGACAATGTCCTAAAACAATCCATTCATTCATAAATGTATTACATTTTTCATTGCTAAGGGATAGATTCATTTATCTACATCTTTGGAGAACCTTATCTAGATTATCCAAGGCTTCATTAAATCAATTTCCATAAGGTTAAAGTCATCCATATAAATATCAACTTTATCATGGATGAGTTCTAAAAAGATGTTGAGAATTTCTCTTTGAGAAGTGGTTGGGGAATTACACAAACCAAGAGGTAATACTTTGTATGAAAATGTACCGCAGGGGAAAGTAAAGGTGGTATTTTTGTTATCCTTAGGACTGATCTAAATCAGGTTGTATCCACTAAAACCATCCAGAAAGGAAATGTATTGTTTCCCAGCCAAGAAATCCAAAACTCAGTCAATAAAAGGTAGGGGTAAATGGTCCTTGCTGGTAGCCTTGTTAAACTCTTGATAATCCACACATATMTTCCACTTCTCATTCTTCTTTGGTACAATAACTATAGGAGAGACCCTTTCATTTTATGAAATAGGATATATGAATCCAACATCAAGCAATTTTTAAAGTTCTTGTTTAACTATGTCTTTCAGTGCAGGGTYCATCCTTCTTTGGGGATTCCTAACAGGTTTACAGTCCTCCTTGATRTAAATATGGTGAGTACCAATAGAAGGGTGGATTTATTTCATGTYTTTATAATCCCATGCAAAATCTTCAATATTTATTTTCAACACATCTAATAATCTTTGTTCTTGCTTACTAGTAAGTTTATTGTTGATTTTGATTGCTTTTGTAGGGATGATCTCTATGGTTTTGAGATTTGGATATTTTATTTTAGTAGTGAATAATTATGTCTATAATAATATGTTATTTTCAGCAGGAATTTCAGATCTATTATCATCATTTATCCCTTCTATTTTCACATCCTTTGGATAATGATTTTGCAGAAACTTTTCAAGGAAAGTGTCCTCATCAATTCTACTATCAGTAAAGAATGTTTTTATTATATATAAGGGATAGGAAAAAAAAAATAGGTTTTCTTCCTCTTCTACCCACACACGAATATTTGTTTTTATCAAAGGTTGTGCAGGAGGATAAAGAACAATATGGTTTTAGGATAAGCCATCAGTGATAGTCATATATCCTTCTCTATAACCATTGTATGCATTTGTTGTGGCCGACAAAGGCCTTCCCAAAATGAGAGGATATTCATTTGATTGAGACTTGGGTTGCAGGACTAAGAAGTCAGTAGGGTACTCCCAAGAATCGATGGAGATTATGATACCTTCCAACATGCCTTCATGTTTGACTTTAGATTTGTCTACTAGTTGCAGGATAGTTGGGGTGTCTCTCAGAAATATTTGAAGGTTCAGTCTTAGCATAGTATTCTTAGTCATAACATTGATATCAAATTCTATATTAATAATATTATTTTGGACCAGGGTGCTATTAATATGCACATTTACTAAGGGACTCCCTGGATCCAATTATTTAGGTACAATAAACTTCCCAACCATAAGGTTAGCTAATCTTCCTATGACATTTATGGTAGGAGCATATTTTAATTTTCTCCCTGGTCTTTTAATGCATTCTTCCTTGATGTATTTTTTGAAAATGGGCACATCCTTAAGATCTTGTTAGAGAGGTATCTTTATGCACAAATTCTTAATCTCTCCTAAAATTTATTTTTCCTCATATGTATAAGTTTTCTTTTCTTGTAATATTTCAGGGTAAGGAGGGTTTTTGGTTGAGGTGAGGTAATACATTTTTTCTCATATTCTACATTCCCTATGATCTTATGTTGGTGTTGCAAATTGTTTCTTGGTCTATGATTTATCTCTTGTAATTCCACAGAATAAGTATGATAAATTATATCATTGTTGTATATAGGTTGAACTTGCTTGTTGTTCGGATTTGGAGTAGGTTGAGAAGGTAGTTGAGGTTTTTTAAGAGGAACATTATTTTGAGTAGTGTTGTTAGGCTGAGAAAAAGGAGGCAATAATCAAGTTTGAAATTTTTGTGGCCTCCATCATTGTGGAGGTTGATTCAATTGATTTTTTGGCATGCTAGGAAAAATTTAGTATGGAGGAGGAAATGGAGGCCCTTGGTACTACCAAGGATTTGGATTTTTCCAACGTGATGGGTTATACCATGTTTGAGGAGATATTTGAGAATCATATGCACTAAAGATTTGAGCAGGATTGAATTTCAAACCTATTTGTAATGGTCGTGGTGCTCCAAGCCTCCTTTGATTGATGAAGTATAGTAATTCCACATTCTCCTTTGCCCCTAGAAATGTAGCTTTCAATCCTAGAAAAGAAGGAAATTTGTTAGTTGGGTGATTTCATTCACAAATACCACAAACATATATAAGTTCTAAAGGGCACTCATTTCTTTGATTCTTTTCAGTGCATTTGGGACAATAAACAACGAATGCCTTCTCTGCTTCCTTCTGTTTATTTTTTATATGCAAGGTATCCATTTGTATGCATAAAGTGTGTAAAATATTAGTTCCCATGTCCTCTATGAATCCTCCTAATTCATTATTTACATGATTTGTAGGGTTAGATGGTTGATATGCCAAACCTCTATTGCTTCTACCTTTCTTTATGGAGGATCTTGAGTGGTTCTTGAATATTCTTTTGATATCATCATAGTCTAACTGATATATATATTCATTGGATAGGAGATTCAATGTTTCCATCCGATTTTCTCTTACTCCCCTGAGTAAGACAATATTGAGTGAGTCTTCGTCCAGGGTGCGATTTTGAGCTCTATTGTAGCTTAGTTGAAATATCTCTTCAAAGTCTTCTAGAGATTCATCAGGTCCTTGGGCCATTATAAAAATCCCATCCCTTGTATATCTTTATCTACAATAGTATGTATATATTTCACCGAAGGTATTTTTCATTTGATCCCAAGTTGTGATACTATTTCCCTCCATGCTCATAAACCATCTTAGAGCTCAATCCTTCATGGTAGAAGGAAAAAGTTTTATCTTTTGTTCATCAATGGTATAATCATCTTTCATGCACATAATTGCAAACTTAAACAAGAAAGTGACAGTATCTTCAAAGACAAGCCCATGAAAATGAGGTAAGGTAGAAGGATTAATATTTTTCATCTCAGCTTCTCCATCGAATTCCTGAATAGGGAACTCATATATTTCTTCTTCACTGTCCATGACATGAGGTGAGGAGTGAATCTATTCTGAAAGATTTTCAAATTCTCTAACTTCCCTTTCCAAGAAATTTTCTAGTGTTTCAGGACCAATCTCTGGATTTCCTGGACATGTTTTTGTTGTGGGGGTTTCTGGTAAAACTTTTCTCTTCCTATCTCTAGGTCTATTCATTCATGAAATCAAAAGAAAGTAAAAAATTGTTTTTTGTTTCTTGTATATAATGCAAAGAGAGAGTGCGACAAGGAGTTTAGCAATACTCACTCGAATATAAATCACTTAGGTTGTTACACTACTAAAATTATATAGTGAAGTTGGCCTTGTGACTAAGGTATCCTTTTTATTTCTCCAGGTCACACAAAAGAAAACAAAAATGAAAAAAAAACATGCAAACTTCAACACCTCCCTGACTATGGTGTCAAAAAGTGATGGTCCTAGTAATAACAAGAACGATTTATTGTTCCCTTGGTTTCCTAATTTGCTTGTCAACTCGGGGTTCATAAAAAATTAAGAGGTGTTATTCACTGTATGTGCAATATTCAATTGTTGGTAACAAAGGTTTGAGACTGATCAAAGGTTGAAGATGTGCAGGAAAACTAAATGACAGAAAGAAGCTTTGAACTAATTGTTGGAAGGAAATACACCAATATGAAAGTGAAACTAGTCTATATTACATTAAAAGAACTTATTATAACTTTATTAAAGAATATTGAATCAATAATATTAAACTGAAGAAAAAATATGAATTCAATCTAAGATATGATAGAAAGTGGTAATAGAAGTAAAGCTACACGAATGCATGAATAAAACAAGATAACCATTTGATTAATATCAATCTAAATGTACTTTTAGTGTTTATTGATGCTTTTAGGAAGAGAAGATTAATCTAATTCAAAATATGAAGCTAAAATGGACCTACAAGAGATTTCTATAGGAATTGTGTAGTTCTACAGGAACTGTACAGTTTCTACATGAAACTTCTACAAGAAGAAAAATGGAGTCTAAAAAGGAAGTGCAAGTATTTAAAAGCATGAAAAGAGGTAGACTACAAATAAATGAAGTGAATCTGAGGTTCTTGGCCTTGGAATGCACCTAGGAGTTCTCCAAGAGGCTATTGAAAATTTCTACAAAATGTCTTCTCTAACTAGATAACCTATGATAACCTTGACAAAATCTAGAATTAATTATGCAAACCTATATTAAACTTCAAAAGAGAATAAAATGTCGTCTAAGTGTTAGGTTCGTGTTTTGAATCTTTTATTGCGATGATCAAATCCTTTTTTCATGTGATATTACATATTTTATGATCTCATTTAGCCATTTTAAAGGTATTATCAAGCTTTATACATCAATTTTCCATTGTTGTTGGGAACAACACCCTACGGACTAGCAAACTAGGGTCAGACTTGCATGCAGATTTGACCGAATAGAAACTACTTTTTTACCTACATCCCAAGATTAAAATCCCTTTTTCTCAGTAAATGCATGGAAAAGGACCACCTACCTTATTACCGGCGTTCGATGTAGATCCTTTGTTGCGCTTTGATTACTTGCTTGCGCTGCTCCTTCCACATATGACCTGCACTCAAGACAAACGACAACTATGCATGCATGCTACTTTTATACTCAAGGGTTAGAAATCAAACATAAATCAATCAGACTATAGACAATTCATGATTTGGGACGGGAAAAGCATTATTTTTATTACTAAAAGTGAATCAACTTACAAAGGCTAAGAACGGCCATCGCTCCTTGAACCTGATCCTGGGCTCTTCTTCTTCTGTCCTTCAACTATTTTGCGTTAAATCTCCTTTGGCATGAGGAAAGGATAAAGGGTTGGGACAATAGATTACGTAAATGGGTAGAGTTTCTTCGCTATATTTTTTCCTCCTCCAAATGGTACCCTTACCCATTCTTTTATAGGCTAGAAGGAGCTAGGGTTTTGGACGAACCCTCGGCCATGCATGGACGAGAGTTTCAGTTAACTGACCCATAGATTTTTTTTCCATCGGCAACTTTCCTTTTATCATTCTTTGTTAGGTACATGCGGGTTGTTGTGAGTCATCCAGCATGTACACGCGTGTAGTAATGGGTTAGGGCACGTGGGCCTTGACACAAGAGGATTTTCAAAGAGTTGTTCAACAGAGTTTTGACAAAGAATGGATATGAGTTAGCCTGATGCCAGGTAAGCATGTGTGGTGCAATTTAGGGTTATAACAGATGCCCCCTAATGTGTGAGTTCAGAAGAGCATCTGATGGCCGAAATACATTACCAATCTTTACTGATGTGTCGAACGATTGAGCCCAAAGATCAGGAACTAGGAGGTGCCATCTGCAAAATAACAAATGTATCACCGAGGTGGGCATACCCATGCTCGGGATAAAATAGAACCATGGCTACCAATAAAATACACTGTAGATCCATGTCAAATAACTATAAAGAGTAGCCACGAATAATACACAGCGAAGCTACATCTCAAAATCAGCAAGATATACATATAGAGTATCCATCTTCCAGAAGATGATTCGGCTTGATGGATGGACTTCAAAGCTCAAGCAAAAACTTAAAAATATTCCAAAACTTGGGTAGGACTGTAATATGAGAGTAGGACTGCACTACCTAGAGGTCTTCGACGGCTCGTTGGTCATGGACTTGATAATCTTGATGATCCGACTGAAGGCTTCAGTGATTTCGAACAAGGACTTGATTGGACATTCAGGATGGTCGGGTATGCGGACAAGAGACATATTGCAGAGGGGTCAACTCAGGCTTAGTGACAAACCTCCCTTGGACAATAGCATGACAAGTGATGAGACTCAGGCAGCATATATGTTAATCATAAGTCTACAAAGCAGGAGGCAATGCAAACTCTCCATATGTTTGGAAGAATAACCAAACGGTGGAGGACACAACTCTATATAGCGAGAAAATATTCCTAAGGTCATACTACATCCCATGGTTTGATGATCAAACGAACAGATGTGCTTTATCCAAGGGAGACTCATTATGCTTCCAATAAAGAAAATACTTTTCCCATCCTCTTTTTGCAGTATATTTGATTTTTTTGTTCTTTTCGATAATTTTGGAAAAAGAATAAAGGAATATTATGTTACAATGGAGGAATGAGTACTGAAAACATACAAGATCAAGGCACAAGGACAAGATTGATGTTCTGGTAAAATGATACTCGGGGAAAATACTCTGGCGGCCAAAGGTGTTAAGACGCAGAAGTAAACTGTCACAAGGCTGGTGGATAATGTATGCAAATGTGGTTGATAGAACACACAATGGTAACGTCCTTCAATGTCAGGTTAAACTTCATATCATCGTGAGGAGGTGGGTAATCGAAGCTACCCATTAAGGATGGGCACAAACCAACTCCTACGTTAACGACACCTGGTTGAGGATTATCAATCATCGGGACCGTGGATGCCCCCAAAGCTAGGTGAGGTCTGGAGGAAGACAATTGATCGATGGTCACTATCCAACCCTCATGTGGAAACAACAAGACTCAGAAAACTATAGCAACCACAGCTTGCATAGCATAAGTCCAACTCCATCCTAACAGGAAGTTATAGTCGAGGGTAGCATCGACTACCTCTACTTCGACAAACAAAGTTTTCCCTCCTAACTGCACAAGGAAAGAAGGAATGATGCCATGTGGTCGGAAATAATGGTTGTCGAAAGAAGTGAGGAGATTAGGTGATGGAGACAAACTGGGCTGGCCAATGGCCTTCCAACATGCTAACGACATAACGCATGTCGAGGCACCCTCGTCGACCACCGTGCGGAAGATATTCCGTGTAAAAGTTTTCGCAGGATGAGCCACTACTATCTGAAACGCTACGTGGTAAGGAAGACGAGGTTTTAAGTCGGTTGTATCTAACATGATGGTGCACGTATTACAATTATCAGTAGAGCCCAAAGCGGTTAACAAGGATTTTCTCTGAGCAGGGCAGCTTTGGAGGACCTCCAAAGCAGACATCACACAAGGGGTTTGTGATAAATCTTCCACCACAGAGTAATTCTGGGCGGCCCTTGCGTTTGGGTTGTGAGAAGATTTTTTAAATGCACCCTTTGGAATACGTTTCATTGTTTCTCCCAACGTCTTCTCAATCTGTAGAGGAAGAGATGGGAGATCATCTTCTTTACCCTTCTCAGAAGTGCTTGGTTTACTATAGTCATGTGCTCTAGTCATTATGAAAGCATCACCCCTAACCATATATACGTTCGCGGATGAGGGATTGTTTGGAGGAGGGTAGGTTTCTTGGCTACCCCCTTCTGTTCTTGTAGAGGCTTGAGTTAGATTTTTCCCATGTTGAAAGGGATTAGTCAACACTGCTTGTTGTTGTTGTGTGACAAACTTTTGAGCCTCTGCATGTCGAGGACAAAGATGGGTCAGGTGGTCTTCTGTGCACAAGTTGCATGGATACCTCACCTTCTATTTTTCTGTGTTGTCCCCGCCAGCATTATCAGTGGGTTTTTTATCCCCCTTACCCTTCTTTCATTGTTTTTTCTTCCCTTCAGGTTGTTGGGTGGCCTTTGGGTTAGTCGACTGCACGGTGTGTACTTCCGACGTTTGGGTAGGAGGAGCAGCCAAAGCAATAGTTTAGTTGGCCGCTATGTGTTGTATGGATAACTGTTGCAACTGCTTTGTCAATTGCTCAGCGGGCTTAGCTTGTGCTGAACAATACCATCAGCATGTGGTCCAGCTCTCTGTCTAGCTTTATCTAGCTTTATCTGGCAAGATGTTGTATAATAAACTAGACTGAGAATATATGAGCTCAAATTGTTGAGCCCTCGTGATGGCATCTTCTTCAGATAAAACTCCAGAGGTTGCGATGTATTTGGATAACTGTGGGACCAAAGACTTAAGGAACCACTCAAGAAGGAATGTTGGTGGGACTGGTACTTTGATTAGACCATTCCGGTGTCTCCACTCTCGTATATGATCAGAGATATGGTTTGTTGTTGTCTGTTTGAAATTGGCGAGCAGCTCTGTGTCAGCGTCGTATCTCACAGGTAACTGGAAATGGTTAAGGAAGGCCATCACCTATTCACCAAAAGAAGAGTGTCTTGAGCGATCGAGCTCAATGTACCATTTCGCGGCACTCCCAATAAGAGTACGTTGAAACAATCGCAACTATATGGAGTCATCTTTCAATGAGTTAGATGAGCACCAAAGATGAAAGGTAGTCACATGATCACCTGGATATTCATTAGGTGTGGCCTCGAACTTTGGAATGTTCGAAGGCAACTTCATCGGCATAGGAGGCCAACGTGGATCGTGACAAATAGGATCATTTAACAACCTTGTCAAATATGGCAAGTGTAAAATCGCCAGGAATGGTAGTTTGGGTTGCTTCTGATAACCTGGGAAAAAGGGTCCTGGAGTTTGACTGGCTCCAGGTTGTCAGGAAACTTTTGGCTGCTGGCCCAGATTCTGGTAGAAACCATGGCCCTGATGAGCGTAAGGATTTTTCATCTGTGGAGACATCATCGACTGATTTCCCATAAAGTACATAGAGTGTTGGGTATGCATTGTATTTGAAGGACTTTGGGAAGGATTACCCCATGCCAGTCCTGTAAGGAGAGGCATAGTAGTATGTCCAGGGTTCCATTGATTGTGGAAATAATTACCCCAGAATGACATTCCGGAGGAGGGAACAGATCCTTGTCCTGAGTTCCAAGGTCCTGCTATGTGTGCCCCCTGTGCAGGAATAGTACCCTGCGCAAGAGTGGATTGTCCAAAAATGGGGTTGCCCCCAGATGAAAAAGCGGTCGATGAGAATGTGTTGGTACCAAACGTCTTGTTCCAAGAAAATTGTGTCGAACCTACCAGCATGTTGTGCATAGATGTTCCTTGACTCCCTGCTCCAAATAAACTAGTGTGTGTAGGATTCCTGACGGATTGTTGATGCAGACCACCAAGTGAAGGGGACGAAGGAGGGATATGACCTCCTGCGTAAGGAAAAGTGTTAAAAGGGACAGGAGTTCCCCCAAGGTGACCTTGCAGAGGAGTGTTAGAGCTCCCTGCCCCCAGACCCAAAGTCTGTAAAGTGGAGTAGGTTAGTGTAGGACTTGTACCCGAACTACGCATACTGTATGAGAACAGAGGGCATGTCGCACTAGGTGTGAAGGGGGTTGTGGCCACTACCATTGACGGGTTTGGTCCACTGTGTGATGTAGTTTTGGCTGAGACCATGGTGGCTCGGACCGATGATGGTAGGTTAGGAGATGACTCTCATGTGGTAGCAACTGTGGTGGGAATTGAACAATTCCCAGAAGAAGTAACATCGTTTGTTTCAATTGTTGTGTGAGGCACTATCTAGTGTTCGTGAAATTGGATTGGTACAATAAATGGTGCCAAGATATCAGTAGTTGGGGTTTCAACAGAGCCAAGAGTGGTGGCTGATTCCTCCAGGAGTTGTTCAGGCACAAAGGTCTGTAACCCGGTCACTTCAAAAGACCCTTGTTGGTCTAGCTTCCGCCTTAATGGTGGCGGGGGTGGCTCCAGTGTAACCGGCGGTAGGCCAAGAAGCCTTCGTGACCAGCGGAGCTCGGGATCCTCCACTATGTGAGAAGATCCAAGACACGCTAAGGTGTTCTAAACGTTCAAAAGTAACACACACTAAAAAGAATCCCCTAAGAGATAAGACAAGCAATCACTAAAATTATTTGGAAGAACAGTTACAACAACCAACACTAGAGCAACTTACTGGTGCAAGTG
>SNQJ01S0102437.1:0-33510 GCA_010110895.2 Picea sitchensis
TTCCCCGTAGGGGTTTTACCACGTGAAAACATCGGTGTGTTGATCTTTGATCTGGTTATGTGAGTGGTTACTAAAGGTGTTCGTCCTCTGTTGGAATACCTGTGTTGTTGAACATGGTATCAGAGCCTTGGCTCAGGTTCAATTCCCTCGAGTTACATCGGAGGGGGGTGTTGGAATAACTGTCGCACCTCTCGTGAACTAGGGGTGTTGGACTAACCGCCGCACCTCTCATGGACTAACCGCCATGCTGGAAACATGGGATTAACCGCCCACCCAAGGTGATGTTGTTGATTTGGAAGTTTGCTAACACCTGCAGGTTTTGGTGTAATGGAAAATCTTAACAAAGGGGTTCAAGCAATGTAATGAGACAAGTTGTGAAGTATTGTATTTGGAGCGTGTAGCTCATTAGGAGGTTACCCCTCAAAGAGGAAAGTGAAGAGGAGAGGATTCATTCCATAATAAGAGTCATTGTATGGTGTTTCCTTACCCTAAGGGTTTTAGATTAATAAAGAGTGGTTTTTCTATATTGCTCCATATATCTTGTATGGTTATTGTATTCAAAGATCTTTGGTACTTAACAACATAAGCCTTGGAACTCACATAATTCAAGTATCCATTGGTTTCTAGAAGATTTAGAAGCTATCTCAAGCCTCTTCCAAGAATCTATATAAAGAAGGAAAATCTCGAGCATGAGGAGGAAGAATCATTCACAGATCTATGCTGCCAAAATTCATAGGAGCTTCTCAAAGGAGGAGGAATGACCAAGGGGCAAAGGGGAATGCATCTACACTAAGAGGTGATCGTATTGATGTAATTCCATTGTTCAGATTAATATATCATTGGTTTTCCCTTATGAATGTTTGTTTTCATGCATAAATATTTAGATCGATTTATTTTACTGTAGATCAAATTAGATCCAAGCTAGATCTAATAACTTTAGGACTGCAAAAACTAAGATATAGGAAGGACATCCTTCACGAAAATGTATGCTATTTCCACCACTTCTTAGCTTAATTATGAATCCACTTTGAGTCTAAAGGAAATCCATAGAAGTCTAGCCCTCTGTCTCTCTAGAATGAGTGACTCAAGGAGTGAGATTTTCTCCATAAAAATATTAAAAAACAATGTAAATATTTAAAAAAATAATCTTATATTCATTAAAAATGACACTACTTTACCCACTGAATAATTGTAAAAAATATTAAATATTATTTTGCTTAACTAGTTTGTATCTTTTTTAATGAAGTGACACTCATTAGCTAACATAATCTCGTGTATTAAGATAAAAGAGATGGAAGGTCTTAGTACTAATACTATAATTTTATTAGATGAAATATAACATAAATTTTCAAAATTTATAACACCGTTTATTCAAAATACATAGTACATTGTACTCTACATTGTACAATAGTATAACTTGTTTGTATATTCTGATGACAAACTGTATTGATCACTCCTGTACTATTATTGTTTATTTCAATGTGAAAAAAACAATGCCTTGGAAAGGGAATCAAGGAGATGGTCACAGTTGTGGCTTACTACTTCTATACTAATAGAAGTTAACCATGCAAATTAGATTATAATGGGTGCTATGGCTACTGGCAAAATATACAACACATGGAGGGCGTGCTGGTTTATTTAATTTAATTTTTTTTTAGATCAGACCAAGTTCTAGCCTGCTGTTGGTCAGATTTATGTTGGAGAGTCTAGGCCTATGCACTGTTTTAGTCATTGGCCTACCTCCAAAACACACAAGTCTATTGAGAAGACAACTTCATATCCAATGCATTGATATATTGAGCAGATCATGTAGAGAGATTTCTCTAAGGTTTACTTTGCATTCTTTTTTCAAAGTCTTGTTTACTATGAATGTTTTGAAATATTTACAGATGCATTGAGAATGTATTAAAGAGAGGATTTCATATTCAAAGCTGAGTTTTATGCATTAAAGGTTTCATATTTATTTAAAACTTTGTTGGTTTCATATCCAAAGCCAAATCTATCTATTGAGTATATCTCTTTAAAGAAACACAGCTTTTGTATCCAAATTGCAAACTATTGTGCAAAGCATAAAGTTTCATAAAATTGAAGCTTTTGAATATAAACTGTTCTTTGGATTTTTGGTGGTAAATATTATCTCATATCTGGTCTACTGAATCCCCATGGTTCTGCAATTAGGGTTTAACTGTAGTGGAAAATTAAATTATTATTTAGTTTGCTTCTCCTCATAGGAAAGCCTATTGGTTTATTGTTTAGTGTTTAGATCAGACCACCAAGGTCGAGCCTGCTGGTGGTAAGACTGGTGTTGAGAGTCTAAAACAATTTGCTTCATTGTATTGATAAATATATTCAACTCAATTAAATTCACTTTATTGAAAATTGTGAATAGGGTTACTAAAAATTAATAGATTGTCTTTTTCTTTTTAAAAAAATGTTAAATAAGATTTTGATTTTTAGGTTTCTCATGACATCAGGTTATAATTTTATTTTTATTTTGAAATTGTAATAATTTTATTTTTATTTTGAAATTGTAATTTTGAATTATTGAAATTAATGTAAAAATATATTCAACATTTTCCAATATTTTTATTGCAATTTGATTATAAAATATTCTTATTAGAAACTTTTAACAATTGATGATATAATTCTGTCAAATTCAAAGAAATTCTTATCAAATTTTAGAATAAAAATATACTTCCCTTAAAATTTTAAACTAAATCAATTTTTAAAAAAATTCTTACCAAATTTTAAGAAAAAAATATACTTCCCTCGGACTTTTAAACTACTCAAAAATCAAATTTTATTTCAAATTAATAAAATGTTTATACTACAATCAATTAAATTATCCAATATATGACAACACGGTTACAACGATGAAAGTGCTAAGGACTGTGATACCAAACAATCATTTTATGTCCATTCTACAATTTGAGGGATTGTTGTGGAATCTTTTAGTTTAAAATCTTCTCAAATATTTCTAGAGCAAGAGGTGAAATTGTCCACTTCATGTTCTTTTTTTAACCATGTACGCCTGATTTAGTTGGTCAAAGAACTTTGGTAATTGATCTCGAGCTATTATATAATGTTGATTTACGGAATAGTTATATATAAAGGTAATAAAGTATTTACAAAAACTCTCACATAATTTAGTCTCGTCACTATACGTTACCCAATAAATTATTGTGTTTTATTTTATATTTTTTATTTAAAATATTTTTAAAAAACTATAAATTAAAATACAGTGACTATCTTGAAAAGATGGGACAAAGTGACAGAATTTCAATTATTTTACCCATAATAAATGGAGAGTTCAGTTTGACAAAACTGAAAATCATTGCCCAGATATTTCCTTCATAACGAAAGTCACGACAAAGAAGTAGTACCATAAATTATTCACTCGGCGATTACTACCACAATCAGTTCACTGTCTTTGACTGGCTTATAGGTAGCAATTTATTTAGAAAATATATTTTTGACTGACGTATAGGGAGCAATTTATTTAGAAAATATGTCTTTGACTGACGTATAGGTAATCATAAACAACAAATTGCAGTGAGATTAAACTTACAGTAATTCTCGTCTCATTTAATCAACAAAAGGCTTACAAGGCTTACATTTATAGCTTGATACACAAGCAACGGATTCCTCAAATGATGGATCTGATAACCGTGTAGAGGACACAGAGTTCAAGTTTATTAACTAATTTTATATTTAGCATTTCTACATTAATTTCTAACACTTCTTTTTAATGGAGAAATGGATTTTCTACCACACATAATTGTTTTCTGCATTCTTCAAAATTCATATTTCCAAAAGGTTTGGTAAAGATGTTAACCACATTATCAGTGGTATTACAATAGATTAAGTCAATTTCCTTTGACTATATCTTTTTTCTTACAAAATGGTATTGGATTTCAATATGCTTTGTTCTAGCATGATAAATTGGGTTGTGAGCCAATTTAATAGAACTTTGATTGTCACATTTGAGAACAATAGGCTTCATTTATTTATTGCCAGTATCTTCACTAATTCTCCTTAACCAAACAACTTCACAAGTAGCATTACATAGAGCTTTGTACTCAGCTTCTGTTGATGACAAAGAAACAGTTGGTCGTTTCTTACTGCTCCATGACACGACCCTTGTACCAATGTTGAATGCATATCTTGAAGTTGATTTCTTGTCATCGGGACTTCCGTCCCAATCTGAATCAGAGTAACCTGTCAACTCAACATCACAATCATTAGTATACATAATACCAAATCAGTTATTTCCCACGTTTCATTCATTCATATTGAATCTTTCCAGTGTTTCCCTTGTGTATTTACTTTGAGTGACCATTATTTTACCACCTTCTCTCCATATTTCCAGACCTAAACAATAATGTATTTCGCCAAGATCCTTCATTTCAAACATCTGTGATAACTGAATTTTAATATCTTCAATCAAGTGAGAAGCACTACCTGTTATAATCAAATCATCAACATATAAAGATACCAAAGCAACATTCCCATTTTCATCCTTTTTGACATACAAATTAGGATCATTTTTGCTTTTCACAAAACCTTTATGTGCAAGGAATGAATCAATCTTAATATACCAAGATCTAGGTGCGTGTTTCAAACCATATAAAGATTTATTTATCTTACACACAAGATCCTCTTGTCCTTTCTTTATAAATCCTTCAGGCTGAACCCAATAAACTTCTTCTTTTAAATCACCATTCAGAAATGCAGATTTAACATCTAACTAATGTATTTTCCAATTGTGTTGTGTAGCTAATGCAATCATGACTCTAATTGTATTTAACTTAACTACATGTGCAAAAGTGTCCTCGTAATCAATTCTTTATTTTTGTGAATACCCTTTTGCAACTAAACTAGCCTTGTATTTGTCAACACTTCCATCTACATTAAATTTGGTTTTATACAGCCATTTACATCCTATGGGAACTTTGTTTTCAGGCAGTTCAGTTAATTCCCACATTTCATTTTTCATTATTGATTCATATTCTACATTCATTGCATTTTTCCATTCCTTATGTTCTTTGGCTTGTTCATAAGTAATGGGTTCTACAACATTCATAACTTGTGTCATCAATGCATAATCTTTATACCTAGAAGGTACTTGAATTGTTCGTGATGACTTCCTTTGAGTTCCACCACTTTAATTTCTTCTACTCTGTGGCGTAAGATCCCTTCTGGGTGACTCAAGAGTGTTTGTAGTATCCATGTTGCTTCCACTTTGTTCTTGTACATGTTCATGTTCCTGTTCATCATCTATCTCAATTTTTACATGAGCATCATTGTCATAAGGAGCATACCAAACATTATTTTTACTTATCTCATCATCTGTATTCTCATGAAAAATCACATCTCTGCTTGCAATCAACTTATGTGCACTAAGATCAAACAACTTGTATGCCTTATGATCATCACAATAGCCAAGAAATATACACTTAACAGATTTTGCATCAAGTTTTCTTCTCTCATCTTTTGGAATATGAAAAAATGCCTTGGAACCAAACATTCTTAAATGACCAACTTCAGGTTTGTAGCCATAAAGGACTTCAAAAGGCGTTTTAAGATCTAGAATCTTAGTTGGACTTCTATTTTTCAAATTAACAACAATATTAATGGCTTCTGCCCAAAAACCATTAGAAATGTTTTTACCTTTCAACATGCTGCGAGCACATTCCACTAATGTCTTGTTCTTGCTTTCAGCTACACCATTTTGCTGTGGTGTATGAGACACAGTGAATTGTTGAATGATCCCATTGCTCTTGCAGTAGCTATCAAAATCTCTTGAGGTATATTCTCCACCTTGATCAGATCTTAGAATCTTGATGCATTTGCTCGTTTGTTTTTCCACCATAGTTTTAAATTCCTTAAAATATTCAAATACATCACTCTTTTTCCTTATAAAATAAGCCAAAGTAAATCTAGATCTATCATCAACAAGTATAAGAAAATACCTGGCACCTCCAAGTGACATGGTTTGCATGGGACCACAAACATCAGTATGTATTAATTCAATTATCTACCTTTGTTTCTTCTCTTTATGCACTGGAAACTCGTCCCTATGTTGCTTACCTAGTGCACAACCTTCACATTCTATATGCTCATTTTTCAAAATAGGAAGTCCTTCAACCATCAATTTCTTTTGTAGTAGAAATAAGTCATTTTTATTAAGATGTCCATACCTGCGATGCCATAATTCTTCTGTTGACATTGTTGTAGATGTCAATGCTTGATGAGTGCCGCTTGTTACATCAAGCTTATACAAACCTTCAATTCTTGTTCCTGTGGCTATGACTTTATAATGATTCTGAATATCCTTCACAAAACATTGAGACTGCATAAATTCTACATTCAAATTTTGATCAGTTATTGCGGAAACAGATATCAAGTTCTTTTTTATGCCTGGAACATACAACACGTTGTGAATCTGTTTCATTTTCCCATTAGGTAAATTCACACATATTACTCCATAACCCTGAATCTTATGAGATTTGTTATCTCCTAAATATATGTGTGTTTCATATGTGCTCTCATGATATTCATCAAACCATTCTTTGTTACAAGACATATGAGTTGAGGCTCCTGAATCTATGAACCATGCACTTTCATCATCAGTTTCTGCAAACAATGCAGCTTTGGAAATAAACAACTTTAGATTCCTAAAACCATCATTGATAGAGGTGTCACTTTTCACATAATTTCCATTATGTTTTCTGAACTTCTGTTTGGATTCATTAGCTTTCCTTTTATAACAATCTTTAGCATGATGACCAGGTTTCCCACAATACAAACAATCATCATTTTTCTTATAATGTGCATCAAATTTTGATTGAGGCATACCTCTATTCCTTCGTTGAAACTTGCCTGCTCTATTTTTGTCCCATGGCTTTCCCCTATATGGTTGTTTCCCTTTGGCTACTAACGGCAATTCTGAAGTATGAAAATCCATCTCAAACACCTTCATTCTTTCTTCTTCTTGTAGAAGAATCCATGTTAACTCAGAAAATGTAGGTGGTTGTGCTCTACCTCCTAGACTTGAAATAAAGACATCATAATCTCTTATTAAAACTTTTAATGTAATAGTTACCATGTCAGATTTTGAAAATGTTTCACGAATTGCACTTAATTGTTCACTTAGATCTTTAATTTTGGAAACATAGGTGGTAATATTTTCATCTTTAATTTTGGAAACATAGGTGGTAATATTTTCATTTGCATCCATTTTTATGAACAATAACTTAGTCTTCAAAAACATAATCCTATTTGAGTTTGTAGTTTCATACAAATCTTTCAATATCTCTCAGGTCTCCTTAGAAGTTTTACAGATGTGTGGAATTATGTTGTCCTTGACAGACATTTGCAACACCACTTTGGCCTTTGTTTCTCATTTCTCCCAATCTGTACCAGCAACACCTGTGGGATTGATTTCATCTCCATTTACAATAGCCCACACATTCCATGCTTCAAAAATCGTCAATATCTTAAATTTCTAGTCAATGTAATTATCACCATCCAACTTAAATGCTTCATTCACATAATTATCTGTGAATGAATTTGACATTTCTACAGAAAATCTTTGAACAACTCAAAAAATACCTGTAAATACCTCTTTAAACGAATGTCTCATGGTTCCAGGGATAGTTCTCAGGCTTCCTCCACAACATATACAGCTTCACAACAAGTTCTCGGGCTTCCCAGCACTATACACATCAATGTCTCCAAAAAATCGAAACGCACGACCTCACGACGACTCACAATCTCAAGAATTGGAGGCACACAATCCCAACATTCAGAAACGGCTCTCTTTGGGTTATAGTTTGATTGGGTTATAATTATTAGGTTTTGTTTTTTTAAGAATCAGGATACATACATTTGTATGAAATTATAATTTTCTATTGTTTAAATTGTATTTTTAAATGTAGAAATAGAATCAATAATAGAATCAATCTTTTGAAAAAAAATTGGACATTCAAATTACATAGAATTAACCACTCAAATCTGCATATACAACAATTTTTAACCAAATTTCACACAAATATCCCTCAAAATATTCACAGATGAACCATGGATTAGATGAAGCCCAATCGAAATGGGAAGGGAGTTGTCACAACACTTAGTCTTAAGGTCTAAGTGCTTGTAAGCTCTCTCTATATTCAAGTTACCCAATGTCCCAGAGTATGGTATGGATTGGATTATTGATGCACAACAATGAAAAGACGGGTTTGAATAAGCCTGCCCAACATAGAAAACTACAATCTAACTTCAATGGAAAACGGTTTTCCATGGGAAGATAGTAAAGTTTTCTCAAGTGGCGAGGAATTGACGGGCAATGGTGTTGGAGATAATGCTTAGGTTAGAAATTGGTTTGGGTTTGTTAGTTCTATTGAGAGATTCTCTCAACAAACGTGTCCAGGTTTAGAATAAGTTAGATCTCATAACAAGATTGTAATTGTATTAATATTGTGTGAATTAATAATGAAAAATAAGTTTTGGTGTGCATTTTGTTTTGCAATTTGGTGCTCTAGGCTTAACTCTCTTATGGGAGGGTCCAGGAAGACGTGAGTATAATAGATTGTTCTATGAGTTTCCAAGTGTTTGTTTGAGCGTGAATATTTCTGTAATTGTGTGGGAGATCTGACTACATATTTTATCGCACTTCATCTACGTGGAAGAACACAACTTGAAGAAAGCAACATGGAGAATAATACAGTTGTGCTACTCATTTATTTAGGTGGGTGATATCTTCTACAAATTTGTGTGGGGTCTCAACTACTCAGAAACTTTGTAGAGCCACATGAAGGTTTGAAGAAAGTTGTCAGAATCTTTGTTTCACGCTGGAGAGGAGCCACCCATCGTCCTGCCGCTGTGAGTCGTTGTTGTAAGTCATTCTATAGAGAAAGTAGCAGCCAAGAATGTGTTGAATTCCATTGATTCAATAACCAAACTTGCAGAGATCGATGGGTTTGTCATTGTCACGGAAGGGAAGTTGTCGTTGCCATAATTGTTGCCTGAGTGGAGGAGCCAACCATGAATTTGTTGAGAATAATTGTGATAAATTCGTTGCTTCCAAGGAAGATAGAGTGGACGTTGTTGTGCAAAAAGATCAAACTCATTCCGTCAAGTGTAGAGACATTGGGCTACTATTTCCAGCTCATAGCCCACCGTGGAAGATTATATGTTGTAGTAGATCGTTGTGTGCCTGATGTGAAACTAAGAGGAATTGTTAATCTAGAAGTTATGATCATGATTTCCATTGTTGCAGCGATTTGAGCACTCTGT
Organism: Picea sitchensis; assembly: GCA_010110895.2. NCBI lineage: Eukaryota > Viridiplantae > Streptophyta > Pinopsida > Pinales > Pinaceae > Picea > Picea sitchensis. The sequence continues at coordinate 9,298 of SNQJ01S0102437.1, forward strand.
TTTATTTCCAAGATCTACAACAGAATGAAGCTGCAAATAGAGTTCCTACACTTATCATGGTGCTACTTCTTGGAGTTGCATGGAGTTGTTTGTTACATGGAGTATATCGAACCATGGATGAACCATGGTGCTACTATATAGATATTCTACTAGTATATCGAACCACAGATGAACCATGGATTAGATGAAGCCCAATAGAAATGTGAAGGGAGCTATCACAACACTTAGTCTTAAGGTCTTAAGTGCTTGTAAGCTCCCTCTATATTCAAGTTACCCAATGTCGAAGAGTATGGTATCGATAGGATTATCAATTTGCAACAATGCAAAGACGGGTTTGAATTAGACCGTCCAACATAGAAAACTAAAATCTAACTTCAATGGAAAATGGTTTTCCAGGGGAAGATAGTAAAGTTTTCAATGGAAAATGGAGGATCAGTCACATCATTTTCATCTCCTTCTAACACTTGAACAACCCTCATCATACAAGGACGGTAGTTGGAGTTGTACTGAATACACCACAATCCAACTTTAGTGAGCCTCCTCATGTTCTCCTCATGTTCTTCTTCTATTTCTCCTCCTCCTCCTTTCCATCTCATCCCCAACTCACTAGTCTCCAACAACTTGAAAACCCACTCAGGAAAGTAGAACTGATTGGAATGGTTAACATGCACCTCATTATTCTTTCTACCCCCAACAATCTCCAACAACAACATTCTAAAACTATAGAAGTCTGATTTATCTGTAATAGGAATCGCATCGTTGTGGCACAACTCTGGTGCAACGTATCCTGGCGTCCCTCTCCCAACTGTCATTGAAATATGGTCGTCTCCCTTCCCACAAATTTTTACAAGACCAAAATAAGAAACTTTTGGTGTGAAGTCAGCATCCAACAATATATTGTGAGGTTTGATGTCGAAGTGTATGATGTGTTTTTCGCAATATTGGTGTAAATATGCAATCCCACGGGCTGCACCCAAAGAAATAGAATACAATTGTTCCCACCTTGAGACTTTCCCCTCCTCTTTCCCGACAAATAAAAATTTATCGAGGGATCCATTGAGCATGTACTCATATACCAGTGTGCTCATAGAGTTTTCGAAACAGTACCCCAACACACGAGCCAAATTGACATGATGGACCCATCCAATGGTGGCAACTTCATTCATGAATTGGTTTTGGGTATGCCTATGCCTATCAAGAAGCTTCACAGCCACTAAAGTGTTGTTCAGAAGATTTCCTTTATAGACCACCCCAAAACCTCCTTCTCCCAAATTTTCTACAAAGTTGTTTGTGATCTTCTTGAGGTGAGAGTGTGAATATCTGGTCAGCATCGACATTTCATAAGCATATTCCTTTAAGTCTTTTTCCACCTTTGAAGTAGATCTTACAGAAGAAGATTTTTTCCTCTTCCCATAATACATTATGAACAACACTGCTATTGCGGCCAGAGCAACTCCTCCCAAGAAGCAACCTGTGGTCAAATCAAGAGAATGATGTCAATGTGATCTTTATCCAATCCAGAGGAGAATAATGGAAACAAGATACAAATTCACAATTATCTATCGAAGATGGAAATAGGAAGTAATCATATTTACCTATTACAACGACGATCTTCTTTTGACGACCTGTATTATTATTAGCAACTGCAACAAATTTTATTATTTTGCGAAGAGAATGCATAGCAGACACATCGAGAAACACATACACATATCCGCATTAAATATTACTGGTAAAATGGAGCATTTACTACATTCTTTTATATTACGATAACATAAGCATTGAGGTTTGTAATCAAATTTGAAGGAGGCGACCGGAAAATGTAACAATACCATTGGCAGGGAATTTGTCTAAACTCGTGGTGGCATCGGGACAATAGAAAAGAAACGTTGTCGGTTCTGAAATGTTATAACAACAAGTGCCCTTACTCTTCTGGAAATCTTCACATCTAAGATCTCTGTTGCGGTCGACATACCATGCTATCTCAAAACCCTCCACTAGTATAGTCTTATTAGTAATGTGCTGCAGAGAGAGGTGTTAAAAACTCTAATCATAGTTTGTTAGTTTACCTAATTGTTATACAGTTACATGACAGTTATGGTATATTTTTATTTTATATGTATGTCTATATACATGATTATTTTCTTATTCATTAATGATGACAGAGTATGCATTTTCTGCCAATATTCTATTTATCTTTGTTCATCATGGTTTCTTGATTGCTTAAATTATTTCCTTTATGTTTCTGTTGTTTTTTTCATTATGAATCTAACAGTGGTATCAAAGCATGATATTGATCTTATGGGCCTGGTAGTTTATCAGAGCATTATAGTTCTTAGTGATTGGTAGTTTATCAAATCCCTATAATTTTTAGGGCCTGGTAGATCCATGGTAGTTTTTCCATGGAGTTGAAGTGCAGTGACAGTGATGAAGTGGGCTACCTGTAAAACCATCAGAGAATTGATTTGAAACCAATGGTGAGCAGGACATTTTTGGACAGTGTTGAAGATATGTGCTTAGTATTTATCAATGAAAGAAGTGAAGAAGCAATGGAAGCCAATGGAATCCATTCAAGGGTGGCTTCAAGAGTGGAAAACAATTCATATATGGACATTTAAGAGGACAAAACTATTGTGATCGGAATCAATCTGGTGAACCTGATGGAGCACTGATCTGAAGCACATAAGTGATCTTTCCATATTGCCAACAAGAAGAATCTAGTTCATCTTTGTTTTATTTAATGGCACAAAACTTCGCTAGAAAATGTGATTGATTTGTTTTGTTGAGGAGCTTCAAGGTGCTAATCCTACGCGACCTGCAATCTATGTTTGAGCAAGAAACATCTGCATAAAAGAAGGAATGTTGGCACAAAGAGAAACTTCGACTTGGATGGATGGACTTGGTAATAATGACCGTCATGTAAAGAACGAGTGATATGAGCGAAGATAACCAACTCTCGATCTGCAATCTCAACTTGGTAATACCTCGACCTGGAAACTAATTAGGTGTTCTTAATTTTTATCTTGCTCATGCTCCATGATTTTATAAACTTCCCTTTAAAAATCCTCTTGATGTCATTTCCAAGGCATCATATGGTGAAATAGTTGAGTGGCATATAAATTTATCATTCCACTAATTTAGTCATATTTCATATAGAACATTGAAGTTTCATAAAGAACATTAAAGTATGGAGGGTTGTAACTTTATGAAAGATTTTCTAAAAGTTTTTATTTGGGAGTAATAAGTGAATTTCATTAAGTTAAAGTTTATTTCAAGGGAAACTCAAGGAGTTATAAGGTGCATTCTTTTTGCAATAGAACTTAAAGGAAGACTTTGATGTGTATTTAAAGAGTTATAAGGTTTTGTATGGAGGAGTTTTCTCCATTTCACCATTTGCACAGGGGAGGTGAAATGATTACATCCTGACATACTCCCTCTTAATCATTTCAGAGCTAAACAAACTAAAAAACAAGTAAAACAAAATTGTTGTAAACAATGCATTACAGCTTACAGACCCCAATATTTCTTCTATGGATTTTAAATAATTCATTTCCCAAAGGCTTCATAAATATGTCTGCAAATTGTTCTTTAGATCTGCAGAACTGAACAAAACTCTCTTTACCAGTTACTAGCTCTCGAATGAAATGACACCTTGTATCAATGTGCTTACTCTGTTTGTGAAAGACGTGATTCTTTGACAGTGCAATGGCAGATTTATTGTCACAGACAATTTGGGTTGCATCATTCTAGTCATGCAACAATTCATTCAAGACCCTTCTCATCCACACAACTTGACATGCAACTGCAGCTGTTGCAACATACTCTGCCTCAGTAGAAGATAGAGTCACAATGGGTTGTTTCTTTGACGCCCATGCCACTGCTCCAGATCCAAGACTGAACACATACCCATATGTGCTCTTCCTATCATCAATGGAACCTGTAAAATCACTATCAGTATATCCGATCAGCTCAAAGTTTAAGCTGGATGTGTATCAGATACCAAAGTCAGTTGTTCCAACAACATATCTCAGGATCCTCTTTCCTGCTTGTCAATGAATACTCTTCGGAGTCTCCATGAATCTCGAAATCAAACTTACAACAAACATGATATCAGGTCTAGTTGTTGTTAAGTACATAAGGCTTCCAACCAGCCTCTTATACAGAGTTGGATCAACATATGATCCCTCATCATACTTGCTAAGTTTAATACTAGTTGCCATAGGTGTTGCAGCTGGTCTACAATTCAACATTCTAAACCTTTTTAATACTTCATTTGCATAGTTAGTTTGACAAATGAAAATGCCATCATCAGATTGATCCACTTCAATTCCAAGAAAATATTTCATCAATCCTAAATCAGTCATCTCAAACTTTGTTTTCATGGCATTTTTAAAATCATCTATAGATAGATCTCCGGTAAAAATCAGGTCATCAACATACAAAAAGACAATCAAAATTTTACCTTTTTGGTTTACCTTTGTATACAGAGTTGGTTCACTTGGACTTCTGCTGAATCCAACATTGATCGGGTATTCATCAATCCTGCTATACCAAACTCTGGATGCCTTCTTCAATCCATATAAAGCTTTCATTAACTTGTAAATTTTATCTCTGTGCTTATCAATCTCATAATCCGGAGGTTGTCTTACATAAACCTCTTCTTCCAAACATCCATTCAAGAATGTAGAATTAACATCCATCCAATGCATGATCCATCTATTCTAAGCTGCAATAGCTAAGACCATTCTCACATTGTCAATTCTTGCTATAGGAGCAAATGTTTCATTGTAATCAATGTCGGGTTGCTGACTAAACCCCTGAGCTACAACTCTTGCCTTGTACTTTTCAACTTCACCATATGCATTCAACTTAGTCTTATAAACCCACTTAACACCGATACTTTTCTTACCTTCAGGTAAATCTACAAGATCCCAAGTGTTATTTCTTTCAATGGAATCAATCTCCTCATCCATTTCTTTTATCCAGACATCCTCTTTAGGAGCTTCATCAAAACTTACAAGATCACATGCCATTAATGCAAAATTTGAAATATGATCTACTTCTTCATTCTGATCATACAATTCTCTTAAGCTTCTAGTCTTTTGTCCTTTAAATTTTTTTCTTAATGAAGCTAAAGTGGGATTTGATTCACTACTTACCTGTGAATTTGATTGATGTCCACTGTGTCCAGATGGCTCACACGCTCATGAGTTTTGGGTGTTCTAAATTGAGATGGGCTGAAATATGGTGCTTTCCTTGTTGGAAATCTTGCTGTAGGCGTATGTGCATGTCGAACCATTTTTCCATCTCCTTCAACCTACTCAGCTCCATCATCATCTTCACGGGGTAACAAAGCTCCCTCTGAAATTGATTTGTCAATACTTCCATCCCAAGCTTCATCTTCTTTAAATTGAACATCTTTGTTGATTACATATTTCTGGGTGATGGGATTGTAGAGTTTATATGCCTTAGACTCTTCACTGTATCCAACAAAGATACATCTCTCGCTTCTGTCATCCAACTTCCTCCTCATTTATGCAGGTACATGCACAAATGCAACACATCCAAAAATTCTGAAATGAGAAACATTGCAAGGCTTACCATCCCAGGCTTCTTGAGGTACACGATCCCTCACAGTCTTGGTCAAACTTCTATTCAAGATAAAAACAAAGCAAAGAACCGCATCTCCCCAATATTCATTTGAAAGATGCTTCTCTTTCAACATGCTTCGAGCCATATCCATGATGGTATGATTCTTCCTTTCAGCCACTCCATTCTGCTGTGGAGTATATCAAGTAGTAAATTGCCTTTTAATTCCATGAAGATCACAAAATTCAACGAATTTATTAAGTTTGTATTCACCTCCTCTTTCATACCTTAAGATTTTAATGGTTTGACCACTCTCATTCTCAACCATAGAATTAAACTTCTTAAAAACATCAAAGGCTTCAGATTTCTGTTTCAACAAATACAAACAAGTCTTCCTACTGAAATCATCAATGAAAGTAATAAAATAAACATAGCCAGTTAAAGAAGGTGTTTGCATAGGTCCACATAAATCTATGTGGACAATTTCCAATGGAGCTTTTGCTCTGTAGGAAACACCTGAAACAAATTTCTCTCTGTGATGTTTTCCAAGTATGTAGCTCTCACAAGATCTTGCAGGTTGTTGGATACAAGGAAACCCCTTTACCATCTGCTTCTTCTGTAACAGATCTAAGACACCAAAATGTAAATGACGATATCTCAAATGCCATAACCAAGATTCATCTAATCTTCCATCTTTATAAGCATTCAAAGAACCACTCAAATCATTTTTCATAACAAGTGGAAGAATTATATTCTTGGTCATCTCTACTCTTGCAATTAACTGTTTGTTAGGAAATTTATCATAGATTGTATATACCTTGTTCTTGAAGAACACTCTGTACTTTTTCTCCATCAGTTGTCCAACACTAATAAGATTGCATTTTAAACCAGGCACAAAATAAACATCATCAATATTTCTTTTCTGATTATCCTTAGTGTAAACTGGAACTACACCTTTACCATTAACTGTAACCTTACAGTCATTTCCCAATTTTACTTCAGACTGAATACTATTGTCAATAAATGAAAATAAATCCTTATTACTAGTCATGTGGTCACTGCAACCACTATCCAAAAACCAAATATCATTTGCACTTTCCTGAGTGAAACTACAGGTCAAAAACGCAGGATTTTGATGATCCTCAAACTCATTTGTAATATTTGTAGACTGCATTCCAACATCTGCTTGTTTCTTCCAACATTTGTTGGCAAAATGCCCAAACTTCTTACAATAATAACATTGTACTTTAGTTTTATCATACCTCTAATTTTCTTGCTGCCAGGGTTTGTTGTTGCTCCCTCTTAAATTAGGAGGATTCTACTGGGACTTCTTCTCAGACTCAGATTCAATTCTGTTGTCCCTTCGACTAGAAAATCGACCTCCTCTACCACGAGTATGAAACCTTCCTCTGCCTCTGCCTCTAGTAACATGTTGTTGGGATTTGAAAGCATGCTCTATTGATCCTTATTCATATCTAGATATCCTAGATTCATGAGAAACAAGAGAACCAGATAATTCATCAATTTGCATTAGACTTAAATCCTTAAATTCCTCTATGGGTACAACAACGAGTTCAAACTTCTTGGGTAAACTTCTCAGCACTTTCTCAATAACTCTCTTATTCTCAATATCATCTCCATACTGCCTAAGCTGGTTCACAACATTCATTACTTGAGTCATGAAAATATCAACACCTTCATTATCCTTCATCTTCAGATTTTCGAAATCCCTTCTCAAGTTCTGCAACTTGACTGTCTTCACCTTGGACACACCTTGATAACAGGTTTCAAGAATGTCCCGAGCCATCTTTGAAGATACAGCACTAGAAATATTCGTAAAAATGGATTCATTTAATCCTTGCTGGATTAATCCAAGAGCCTTGTTATCCTTCTTCCTGTTTTCCTTCAGCAAAACATGGTCAGCATTAGAGAGAGCCAATTTTGCTGCTACATCAGCTGACTCAACATAACCATCAATAACATAGGTCCATAAATCCTGAGAACGTAAAATCGTCCTCATTCGAATATACCAAGAGTCATATGACTTCTCGCTCAGAACAAGAACCTGAACCTGAGAAGAATTACTACCAGATGCAGCCATTTATATAAAATTTGAAAGGAATTAAATAAACCTTCACGCAGGAAAATAAGAGAATAAAATTTGGCACTAACAGGAATAATCTGCAATGAACTAAGCAATAGCAAAATAGAATACTTGCTCTGATACCAAATGTGAAAAAATCGGAGGTCAATCGGGGTTTGGGATTCGATGATTACAAACGCCAGACACAAAAAACAAAACACAATGACAATTTCCGATTCACGAAATGCAAATAGGTTGTGGGCCCAGGCAGATCGAAGTTCGGGGTTCGGGGTTTGCAAACACCCAATGTAAAAGAAAAATAAAACTACAATTGCCTAATTGCGAAAAAATGTGAATAAGCTTTGGGCCCACAACTTCGGGTTCGGGGTTTTGAGACTAAAGAACTCCACACACCTTTTAACAAGTAAACTCTGAATGCCGAAATAAAAATATCGACTTGGGTTCAATGTGCTTATATATTAAGATCACTCACTCCAACAAATAAACTCCGAATGCCGAAATAAAAATATCGACTTGGGTTCAATGTGCTTATATATTAAAATCACTCACTCCAACAAATAAACTCCGAATAAAATGTGGGACCGTGTTCACAATCTGTAAAACCAAATAATATAGCGAATCAGGTCAAAAAGTTAGACAAGTTTACAAACTTAATGAAAACATTGTAAAAACGGAGAGAACACCTCCAAATACGAAATGGAAAATTATCTTCAATATGCTTTTAAGATCTTCCTCTTACAATCCGTTTCAAGTATTTATACAAACAAAAATGCCCCTTCGATCTTATAAAAAGATTTAATTAAGCGGTAATAGTATCTCGTGGCCTGCAAAGGTTAAGGCGGCCATCACTTGAGAAATTAGTAAATCGGTGCTAAATCCTCGAGTCTTGAAGGATCAAGACGACCATCGATTCATCGTTTGCACATGGGCGGTGAAATGATTACATCCTAACAACAACTTCATATCCAATGCATTGATATATTGAGCAGATCATGTAGAGAGATTTCTCTAAGGTTTACTTTGCATTCTTTTCTCAAAGTCTTGTTTACTGTGAATATTTTGAAATATTTACAGATGTATTGAGGAATGTATTAAAGAGACGATTTCATATTCAAAGCTAAGTTCTATGCATTAAAGGTTTCATATTTATTTAAAGTTTTGATGGTTTCATATCCAAAGCCAAATCTATCTATTGAGTATATCTCTTTAAAGAAAGACAACTTTGTATCCAAATTGCAAACTATTGTGCAAAGTATAAAGTTTCATAAAATTGAAGCTTTCTAACATAAACTGTTCTTTGGATTTTTGGTGGTAGATATTATCTCATATCTGGTCTACTGAATCCCCATGGTTCTGCAATAGTGTAAAATTAAACTATTATTTACTTTGCTTCTCCTCATAGGAAAGCCTATTGGTTTATTGTTTAGTGTTTAGAATCACACCACCAAGGTCGAGCATGTTGGTGGTAAGACTAGTGTTGGGAGTCTAAGACAATTTGCTTCATTGTATTGATAAATATATTCAACGCAATTAAATTCCGTTTATTGAAAATTGTAAATAAGGTTATTAAAAATTAGCAGATTGTCTTTTTCTTTTTAAAAAAATATTAAATAAGATTTTGATTTTTAGGTTTCTCATGACAACTGGTTATAATTTTATTTTTATTTTGAAAGTGTAATAATTTTATATTTGTTTTGAAATTGTAATTTTGAATTGTTGAAACTAATGTAAAAATAAATTCAACATTTTCTAATATTTTGATTATGAAATATTTTAATTATAAAATTTTAATGATTGATGATATAATTCTATCAAATCCAAAAAAAAATCTTACCAAATTTTAGAAAAAAATATACTTCCCTTAAAATTTTAAATTATTTTGAAAAAACAATTTTTAAAAATCAAATTTTAAAAAATTCTTACCAAATTTTAGGAAAAAAATATACTTCCCTTACACTTTTAAATTACTCAAAAATCAAATTTTATTTCAAATTAATAAAATGTTTATACTACAATCAATTAAATTATCCAATATATGACAACACGTTTACAACAATGAAAGTGCTAAGGACTGTAATACCAAACAATCATTTTATGTCCATTCTACAATTTGAGGGATTGTTGTGGAATCTTTTAGTTTAAAATCTTCTCAAATATTTCTAGGGCAAGAGGTGAAATTGTCCACTTTATGTTCCTTTTTTAACCATGTACGCCTGATTTAGTTGGTCAAAGAACTTTGGTAATTGATCTCGAGCTATTATATCATGCTGATTTAAGGAATAGTTATATATAAAGTTAATAAAGTATTTACAAAAACTCTCACATAATTTAGTCTCGTCACTATACGTTACCTAATAAAATTTTATTTTATATTTTTTATTTAAAATATTTTTAAAAAATTATAAATTAAAATACAGTGACTATCTTGAAAAGATGGGACGAAGTGGCAAAATTTAAATTATTTTACCCATAATAAATGGAGAGTTCAGTTTGACAAAACTGAAAATCATTGCCCAGATATTTCCAGCATACCGAAAATCACGACAAAGAAGTAGTACCATAAATTATTCACTCGGCGATTACTACCACAATCAGTTCACTGTCTTTGACTGGCTTATAGGTAGCAATTTATTTAGAAAATATATCTTTGACTGACGTATAGGGAGCAATTTATTTAGAAAATATGTCTTTGACTGACGAATAGATAATCATAAACAACAAATTGCAGTGAAATTAAACTTACAGTAATTCTCATTCGTCTCATTTAATCAACAAAAGACTTACATTTATAAAAGACTTACATTTATAGCTTGATACATAAGCAACCGATTCCTCAAATGATGATGGCTACATTAATTTCTAACACTTCTTTTTAATGGAGAAATGGATTTTCTATCACACATAATTGTTTCTTGCATTCTTCAAAATTCATAATTTTAAGAGGTTTGGTAAAGATGTCAGCGACATTATCAATGGTATTACAATAGATCAAGTCAATTCCCTTTGACTGTATCTTTTCTCTTACAAAATGGTGTTGGATTTAAATATGCTTTGTTTTAGCATGATAAATTGGGTTGTGAGTCAATTTAATAGAACTTTGACTGTCACATTAAAGAACAATAGGCTTCATTTGTTTATTGCCAATATCTTCAAGAAATCTCCTTAACCAAACAACTTCACAAGTAGCATTACAAAGAGCTTTGTACTCAGCTTCTGTTGATGACAAAGAAACAGTTGATTGTTTCTTATTGCTACATGACAGGACCCTTGTACCAATGTTGAATGCATATCCTGAAGTTGATTTCCTGTCATTAGGATTTCCGGTCCAATCTGAATCAAAGTACCCTGTCAACTCAACATCACAATCATCAGTATACATAATACCAAATCAGTTAATTCGCACGTTTCATTCATTCATATTGAATCTTTCCAGTGTTTCCCTTGTGTATTTACTTTGAGTGACCATTATTTTACCACCTTCTCTCCATATTTTCAAACCTAAACAATAATGTATTTCACCAAGATTCTTCATTTCAAACATCTGTGATAACTGAATTTTAATATCTTCAATCAAGTGAGAAGCACTGTCTGTTATAATCAAATCATCAACATATAAAGATATCAAAGCAACATTCCCATTTTCATCCTTTTTGACATACAAATTAGGATCATTTTTGCTTTTCACAAAACCTTTATGTGCAAACAATGAATCAATCTTAATATACCAAGATCTAGGTGCTTGTTTCAAACCATATAAAGCTTTATTTAGCTTACACACAAGATCCTCTTGTCCTTTCTTTATAAATCCTTCAGGCTGAACCAAATAAACTTCTTCTTTTAAATCACCATTCATAAATGCAGATTTAACATCTAACTGATGTATTTTCCAATTGTGTTGTGTAGCTAATGCAATCATGACTCTAATTGTATTTAACTTAGCTACATGTGCAAAAGTGTCCTCATAATCAATTCCTTCCTTTTGTGAATACCCTTTTGCAACTAATCTAGCCTTGTATTTGTCAATACTTCCATCTGCATTAAATTTGGTTTTATACAGCCATTTACATCCTATGGAAACTTTGTTTTCAGGCAGTTCACTGAATTCCCACGTTTCATTCTTCATTATTGATTCATATTCTTCATCCATTGCATTTTTCCATTCTTTATGCTCTTTGGCTTGTTCTTAAGTAATAGGTTTTGCCACATTCATAACTTGTGTCATCAATGCATAATCTTTATACCTAGAAGGTACCTGAATTGTTCATGATGACTTCCTTTGAGTTCCACCACTTTCATTTCTTCTGCTCTGTGGCGTAAGATCCCTTCTGGGTGACTCAAGAATGTTTGTAGTATCCATGTTGCTTCCACTTTGTTCCTGTACCTGTTCCTACTATTGTACCTGTTCATGTTCCTGTTCCTGTTCCTGTTCATCATCTATCTCGATTTTTACATAAGCATCATTGTCATAAGGAGTATACCAAACATCATTTTTACTTATCTCATCATCTGTATTCTCATGAAAAATCACATATCTGCTTGCAATCAACTTATGTGCACTAAGATCAAACAACTTGTATGCCTTATGATCATCACAATAGCCAAGAAATATACACTTAACAGATTTTGCATCANAGCAAACGCCTTGGAACCAAATATTCTTAAATGACCAACTTCAGGTTTGTAGCCATAAAGGACTTCAAAAGGCGTTTTCAGATCTAGAATCTTAGTTGGACTTCTATTTTTCAAATAAACAACAATATTAATGGCTTCTTCCCAAAAACCATTAGAAATGTTTTTACCTTTCAACATGCTGCGAGTACATTCCACTAATGTCTTGTTCTTCCTTTCAACTACACTATTTTGCTGTGGTGTATCAGACACAGTGAATTGTTGAATGATCCCATTGTTCTTGCAGTAGCTATCAAAATCTCTTGAGGTATATTCTCCACCTTGATCAAATCTTAGAATCTTGATGTATTTGCTCATCTGCTTTTCCACCATAGTTTTAAATTCCTTAAAATATTCAAATACATCACTCTTTTTCCTTATAAAATAAGCCATTATGTTGGCTTATTTTACAGTTCCTGATGTGTGGAATTATGTTGTCCTTGACAGACATTCACAACAACACTTTGGCCTTTGTTTCTCGTTTCTCCCAATCTGTACCAGCAACACCCGTGGGTTTGATTTCATCTCCATTTACAATAGCGCACACATTCCATTCTTCAAAAATCGTCAATATCTTAAATTTCCAGTCAATGTAATTATCACCATCCAACTTAGATGCTTCATTCACATAATTATCTGTGAATGAATTTGACATTTCTGCAGAAAATCTTTGAACAACTCAAAAAATGCCCGGAAATACCTCTTTAAACGAATGTCTCATGGTTCCAGGGAAATTTCTCAAGCTTCCTCCACAGCATATACAACTTTAAAACAAGTTCTCGGGCTTCCCAGCGCTATACACATCAATGTCTGCAAAAAATCGGAAAGCATGACCTCACAATCTTAGGAACTGGAGACACACAATCCCAACATTCAACAACGACTCTCTTTCATGCATTGGCAGCTCTACACGCGTCTGCAATGCAACAATACACAACATCAATTCCTTCTTTCCACAACGACGATTTGCAATCTCCTTTCTACGATCTTCAACAACTTGATTCGATTCAACAATTCGAATCTCTTTGTCAGCGGGTTTCAGTAGCTCCTCCACTTCATGCACAACACGAATCCAGCAACGACTCTCTCCTCTTCACGGTGTATAGCTCACGGCTCCAGGCTTTCCCCGATGGCAACACTCTGCCTTACACCATCTTCTGATACCAAAACAACAAATTGCAGTGAGATTAAACTCATAGTAATTCTCGTCTCATTTAATGAACAAAAGACATACATTTATAGCTTGATACACAAGCAACAGTTTCCTCAAATGATGTATCCGATAACCATGTAGAGGACACGAGGAGTCTAGGTTTATTTACTAATTCTATATTTAGCATTTCTACATAATGTCTAACAATCATTTATTTAGAAAATATGTTTTTGACTGGTTAACTTATAGTTATTCGGCCTTGTCTAATTGTTCTATATTTTTATTTTTTTAGGAATAAGATACATACAATTGTATGAAATTACAATTTTTTTTGTTAGAATCAATCAATTGAAAAACTTTTGGAAACTCAAATTACACAGAATTAACCACTGAAATCTGCATATACAATAATTTTTAACCAAATTTCAAACAAATATCCTTGAAAATATCTCTAAAACTTTAAAAGTTTAAACTACTACATAGATATTCTACTAGTATATCGAACCACAGATGAACCATGGATTAGATGAAGCCCAATCGAAATTGGAAGGGAGTTGTCACAACACTTTGTTTTAAGGTCTTAAGTGCTTGTAAGCTCCCTCTATATTCAAGTAACCCAATGTCGCAGAGTATGGTATGGATTGGATTATCGATTCGCAACAATGCAAAGATGGGTTTGAATAAGCCCGTCCAACATAGAAAACTACAATCTAACTTCAATGGAAAACGGTTTTCCAGGGGAAGATAAAAAAGTTTTCTCAGGTGCAGGCGAGGAATTGACGGGCAATGGAGGATCAGTCACATCGTTTTCATCTCCTTCTAACATTTCAACAACCCTCATCATACAAGGACGATTGCTGGAATTGTACTGAGATTAAATTATGTGAGAGTATTTACCAAAAACTCTCACATAATTTAATCTCTAGAAAATATCGTCACTATACATAAATTATTGTATTTTATTTTATATTTCTTATTTAAAATATTTTTAAAAAATTATAAATTTAAATAAAGAGACTATCTTGAAAAGATGGGACAAAGTGACAAAATTTCAATTATTTTACACATAATAAATGAAGAGTTCAGTTTGACAAGAACAATGTTTAAATAATCGAAACTGAAAATCATTGCCCAGATATTTCCTTCATATCGAACGTCACGACAAATAATGACTACCATAAATTATTCACTCGGCTAGTACTACCACAATCACTTCATTGTCTTTGATTGGCTTATAGGTAGCAATTTATTTAGAAACTAGCACAACCTCAAACTCGTGGAGGTTTCTGCTAGTCCAGAAAATGAAAAGTGGATTCACTCTACTTTATAACAAAACCTTAATCTTTGTTAATCTCTTTGTTAATCACTCATACGTGGCAACTAGCCACCATAGTAAATTTTAAATATGATCAAGTAAAAGTAAAAAGATAAACATGTAAATGGATGTCTTTATAATAGTGAGGAAGTTAGTGGTTGAAATCACAACCATTGATTTATTGGGACGACTAAGAATATTCCATCAATATTTAATCTTGTCCATACAAAACTGATTAAGTACTACAAACCTATTAAATGTGCCCATTGTCAATAGGTGTATGCCTTTCGGCCTAAATATAGATACATACACTTGTATGAAATCACAATTTTTTGTTGTTTAAATTGTATTTCTCAATGTAGAAATAGAATCAATAATAAAATCAATCTGTTGAAATACCTTTGGGCATTCAAATTACATAGAATTAACCACTCAAATCTGCATATACAACAATTTTAAACCAGATTTCAGGCAAATATCCCTCAAAATATTCCCGAACAAAAAATAAAACTTCAAACGTTTAAACTACTACATAGATATTCTACTAGTATATCAAACCATGAATGAACCATGGATTAGATGAAGCCCAATCAAAATGGGAAGGGAGTTGTCACAACACTTAGTCTAAAGGTCTAAGTGCTTGTAAGCTCCCTCTATATTCAAGTTACCTAATGTCCCAGAGTATGGTATGTATTGGATTATTGATTCACAACAATGCAAAGACAAGTTTGAATAATCCGGTCCAACATAGAAAACTACAATCTAACTTCAATGGAAAACAATTTTCAAGGGAAGATAGTAAAGTTTTCTCAGGTGGCGAGGAATTGACGGGCAATGGTGTTGGAGATAATGCTTAGGTTAGAAATTGGTTTGGGTTTGTTAGTTCTGTTGAGAGATTCTCTCAACAAACATGTCCAAGTTTAGAATAAGTTAGATTTCATAACAAGATTGTAATTATATTAATATTGTGTGAATTCATAATGAAAAATAAGTTTTGGTGTGCATTTTGTTTTGCAATTTGGTATCAGAGCTGAGTGCTCTAGGCTTAACTCCCTTATGGGAGGGTCTTGGAAGATGCGAGTATAATATATTGTTGTGTGACTTTTCGAGTGTTTGTTTGAGCGTGAATATTTCTGTAATTGTGTAGGAGATCTGACTGCATATTTTATCGCACTTCATCTGCGTGGAAGAACACAACGTCAAGAGAGCAACATGGAGAATAATACAGTCGTGCTACTCATTTATTTAGGTTGGTGGTATCTTCTACAAATTTGTGTGGGGTCTCAGCTGCTCAGAAACTTTGTAGAGCCACGTGAAGGTTTGAAGGAAGTTGTCAGAATCTTTGTTTCACGCTGGAGAGGAGCCACCCATCGTCCTGCCGGTGTGAACCATTGTTGTAATTCGTTTTGTAGAGAAATTAGCAGCCAACAATGTGTTGAATTCTATTGATTCAATCATTGAAGTTGTAGAGATCGATGGTTCTGTCATTGTCACGAGAGGGAAGTTGTTATTGCCAGAATTGCTGCCTGCGTGGAGGAGATAACCATGAATTTGCTGAGCATAATTGTGATAAAATCCCATGTTGCCAAGGAAGATAGAGTGGACGTTGTTGTGCAAAGAGAGGAAACTCATTCCGTCCAGTGTAGAGACATTGAGCTGTTATTTCTAGCTCATAGCCCACCATGGAAGATTATATGTTGTAGTAGATCGTTGTGTGTCTGATGTGAAATTGAGAGGAATTGATAATCCAGAAGTTATGATCATGATATCCATTGTTGCAGCGATTTGAGAACTATGTTTTATTGCCAAGATCTACAACGGAATGAAGCTGAAAACAGAGTTCCTGCACTTATCGTGGTGCTACTGCTTGGAGTTGTGTGGAGTTGTTTGTTACATGGACTATATCGAACCACAGATGAACCATGGTGCTACTATATAGATATTCTACTAGTATATCGAACCACAGATGAACCATGGATTAGATGAAGCCCAATCGAAATGTGAAGGGAGCTATCACAACACTTAGTCTTAAGGTCTTAAGTTCTTGTAAGCTCCCTCTATATTCAAGTTACCTAATGTTGAAGAGTATGGTATGTATTGGATTATCGATTCACAACAATGCAAAGATGGGTTCGAATAAGACCGTCCAACATATAAAACTACAGTCTAACTTCAATGGAAAACGGTTTTCCAGGGGAAGATAGTAAATTTTCTCAGGTACAGGCGAGGAATTGATGGGAAATGGAGGATCAGTCACATCATTTTCATCTCCTTCTAACATTTGAACAACCCTCATCATACAAGGACGATCGTTGGAGTTGTACTAAATGCACCACAATCCAACTTTAGTGAGCCTCCTCATGTTCTGCTTCTATTTTTACTCCTCCTCCTTTCCATCTCATCCCCAACTCACCAGTCTCCAACAGCTTGAAAACCCACTCAGGAAAGTAGAACTGACTAGAACGGTTAACATGCACCTCAATATTCTTTCTACCCCCAATAATCTCCAACAACAACATTCTGAAACTATAGACGTCTCATTTATCTGTAAGAGGACCCGCATTGTTGTGGCACAACTCTGGCGCAACATATCCCAGCATCCCTCTTTCGGCCGTCATTGAAATATGGTCGTCTCCCTTCCCACAAAGTTTTGCAAGACCAAAATCATAAACTTTTGGTGTGAAGTCAACATCCAACAATATATTGTGAGGTTTGATGTCGAAGTGTATGATGCATTTGTCGCAATATTGGTGTAAATATGCAATCCCACGGGCGGCACCCAAAGCAATAGAATACAATTGTTCCCACCTTAAGACTTTCCCCTCCTCTTTCCCGACAAATAAAAATTTATCGAGGGATCCATTGAGCATGTACTCATATACTAGTATGCTCATAGGGTTTTTGAAACAGTACCCCAACACACGAGCCAAATTGACGTGATGGACCCGTCCAATGGTGGAAAATTTATTCATGAATTGGGTCCAGGTATGCCTATGCCTATCAAGAATCTTCACAGCCACTAAAGTGTCGTTCAAAAGCTTTCCTTTATAGACCACACCAAAACCTCCTTCTCCCAACTTTTCTACAAAGTTGTTTGTGATCTTCTTGAGGTGAGAGTGTGAATATCTGATCAACATCGACATTTCATAAGCATATTCCTTTAAGATTTTTTCCACCTTTGAAGTAGATCTTCCAAAAGAAGGTTTTCTCCTCTTCCCATAATACATTATGAACAACACTGCTATTGCGGTCAGAGAAACTCATCCGAAGAAGCAACCTGTGGTCAAATCAAGAGATTGATATCAATGTGATCTTTATCCAATCCAGAGGAGAATAATGGAAACAAGATACAAATTCACAATTATCTATCGAAGATGGCAATATGAAGTAATCATATTTACCTATTACAACGACGATCTTCTTTTGACGACCTGTATTATTATTAGCAACAACAACAAATTTTATTATTTTGCGAAGAAAATGCATAGAAGACACATCGAGCAACACATATACATATCCACATTCAAGATTACTAGTAAAATGGAGCATTTACTACATTCTTTTATATTACGATAACATAAGCATTGAGGTTTGTAATCAAATTTGAAGGAGGCGACTGGAAAATGTAACAATACCATTGGCAGGGAATTTGTCTAAATTAAGATATCCATACCTACGATGCCATAATTCTTCTGTTGACATTGTTGTAGATGTCAATGCTTGATGAGTGCCCTTTGTTACATCAAGCTTATACATACCTCCAATTCTTGTTCCTGTGGCTATGACTTTATAATGATTCTGAATATCCTTCACAAAACATTGAGACTGCATAAATTCTACATTCAAATTTTGATCAGTTATTGGGGAAATAGATATCAAGTTCTTTTTTATGCCTGGAACATACAACACATTGTGAATCTGTTTCATTTGCCCATTAGGTAAATTCACACATATTACTCCATAACCCTGAATCTTATAAGATATGTTATCTCCTAAATATACGTGTGTTTCATTTGTGTTCTCATGATATTCATCAAACCATTCTTTGTTACAAGACATATGAGTTGATGCTCCTAAATCTATGAACCATGCACTTTCATCATCAGTTTCTGCGGACAATGCATCTTTGGAAATAAACAACTTTAGATTCCTAAAACCATCATTGATAGAGCTATCAATTTTCACATAATTTCCATTATGTTTTATGAACTTCTGTTTGGATTCATTAGCTTTCCTTTTATAACAATCTTTAGCATGATGACCAAGTTTCCCACAATAAAAACAATCATCATTTTTTTTATAATGTGCATCAAATTTTGATTGAGTCATACCTCTATTCCTTTGTTGAAACTTGCCTGCTCTGTTTTTGTCCCATGGCTTTCCCCTGTATGGTTGTTTCCCTTTGGCTACTAATGCCAATTATAAAGTATGAGAATCCATCTCAAACACCTTCATTATTTCTTCTTCTTGTAGAAGAATTCTTGTTAACTCAGAAAATGTAGGTGGTTGTGCTCTACCTCCTAGACTTGAAATAAAGACATGATAATCTTTGATTAAACCTTTTAATGTAATAGTTACCATAATTGCATTTGCATCCATTTTTATGGACAATAACTTATTCTTCAAAAACATAATCCTATTTGAGTTTGTAGTTTCATACCAACCTTTCGATATCTCTCAGGTCTCCTTAGAAGTTTTACAGTTCATGATGTGTGGAATTATGTTGTCCTTGACTGACATTGGCAACAATACTTTGGCCTTTGTTTCTCCTTTCTCCCAATCTATACCAGCAACACCTGTGAGTTTGGTTTCATCTCCATTTACAATAGCCCACACATTCCATGTTTAAAAAATTGTCAATATCTTAAATTTCCAGTCAATGTAATTATCACCATCCAACTTAGATGCTTCATTCAGATAATTATCTGTAAATGAATATGACATTTCTACAGAAAATCTTTGAACAAATCAAAAAATACCTGGAAATACCTCTTTAAACGAATGTCTCACGGTTCCAGGGACAGCTCTCAAGCTTTCTCCACAGCATATATAGTTTTAAAACAAGTTCTCGGTCTTCCCAGCACTATACACATCAATGTCTGCAAAAAATCGAAAAGCACGACCTCACGGCGGCTCACAATCTCAAGAATTGGACGCACACAATCCCAGCATTCAGCAACGGCTCTCTTTCACGCATTGGCAGCTCTACACACGTCTGCAATGCAACAATACACAACAGCAAGTCCTCATTTCCACAACGATGATCTGCAATCTCCTTTCTGCGATCTTCAGCAACTTGATTTGATTCAACAATTCGAATCTCTTTGTCAGCGGGTTTCAGCGGCTCCTCCACTTCATGCACAACACGAATCCAACAGGGACTCTCTCCTCTTCACGGCGTATAGCTCACGGCTCCAGGCTTTCCCCGATGGCAACACTCTGCCTTACACCCTCTTCTGATACCAAAACGACAAATTACAGTGAGATTAAACTCATAGTAATTCTCGTCTCATTTAATGAACAAAAGAATTACATTTATAGCTTGATACACAAGCAACGGTTTCCTCAAATGATGGATCTGATAACCATGTAGAGGACACCAGGAGTCCAAGTTTATTTACTAATTTTATATTTAGCATTTCTACATAATGTTTAACAATCATTTATTTAGAAAATATGTTTTTGACTGGTTAACTTATAGTTATTAGGCTTTGTCTAATTGTTCTATATTTTTATTTTTTTAAGAATAGGATACATACAATTGTATGAAATTATAATTTTTTTTTAGAATCAATTAATTGAAAAAAATTTGGAAACTCAAATTACACAGAATTAACCACTCAAATCTGCATATACAATAATTTTTAACTAAATTTCATAGATATTCATATCGAACCGATGAACCATGGAATAGCACAGATGAACCATGGAATAGATGAAGCCCAATCGAAATGGGAAGGGAGTTGTCACAACACTTAGTTTTAAGGTCTTAAGTGCTTGTAAGCTCCCTCTATATTCAAGTTACCCAATGTCGCAGAGTATGGTATGGATTGGATTATCGATTAGCAACAATGCAAAGTATGGATTGGATTATCGTTTCGCAACAATGCAAAGATGGRTTTGATTAAGCCCGTCCAACATAGAAAACTACAATCTAACTTCAATGGAAAACGRWTTTCCAGGGGAAGTTAGTAAAGTTTTCTCAAGTGCAGGCTAGGAATTGACGGGCAATGGAGGATCGGTCACATCGTTTTCATCTCCTTCTAACATTTGAACAACCCTCATCATACAAGGGCGATCGCTGGAGTTGTACTGAATGCACCACAATCCAACTTTAGTGAGCCTCCTCACCTTCTCCTCATGTTGTGCTTCTATTTCTCCTCCTCCTCCTTTCAATCTCATCCCCAACTCACCACTCTCCAGCAGCTTGAAAACCCACTCAGGAAAGTAGAACTGACTGGAACGGTTAACATGCACCTCAATATTCTTTCTACCCCCAACAATCTCCAGCAACAGCATTCCGAAATTCCGAAACTATAGACGTCTGATTTATCTGTAATAGGACCAGCATCGCTGTGGCACAACTCTGGCGCAACATATCCCGGCGTCCCTCTCCTGGCCGTCATTGAAATATGGTCGTCTCCCTTCCCACAAAGTTTTGCAAGACCAAAATCAGAAACTTTTGGTGTGAAGTCGGCGTCCAGCAATATATTGTGAGGTTTGATGTCGAAGTGTATGATGCGTTTGTCGCAATCTTGGTGTAAATATGCAATCCCACGGGCCGCACCCAAAGCAATAGAATACAATTGTTCCCACCTTAAGACTTTCCCCTCCTCTTTCCCGGCAAATAAAAATTTATCGAGAGATCCATTGAGCATGTACTCATATACCAGTGCGCTCGTAGGGTTTTCGAAACAGTAGCCCAACAGACGAGCCAAATTGACGTGATGGACCCGTCCAATGGTGGCAACTTCATTCATGAATTGGGTCTGGGTATGCCTATGCCTATCAAGAAGCTTCACGGCCACTAGAGCGCCGTTCCGAAGCTTTCCTTTATAGACCACACCAAAACCTCCTTCTCCCAACTTTTCTGCAAAGTTGTTTGTGATCTTCTTGAGTTCAGATTGTGAATATCTGGTCGGCATCGGCATTTCATAAGCATATTCCTTTAAGAATTTTTCCACCTTTGAAGTAGAACTCCCAGAAGGAGGTTTTCTCCTCTTCCCATAATACATTATGAACAGCACTGCTATTGCGGTCAGAGCAACTCCTCCGAAGGAGCAACCTGTGGTCAAATCAAGAGATTGATATCAATGTGATCTTTGTCCAATCCAGAGGAGAATAATGGAAACAAGATACAAATTCACAGTTATCTATCGAAGATGGCAATGGGAAGTAATCATATTTACCTATTACAACGGCGATCTTCTTTTCACGACCTGTATTAGCAACAAGTATTATTAGCAACTGCAACAGATTTTCTTATTTTGCGAAGAGAATGCATAGCAGAGACATCGAGCAACACATATAGATATCCGCATTCAAGGTTACTGGTAAAATGGAGCATTTACTACATTCTTCTATATTACGATAACATAAGCATTGAGGTTTGTAATCAAATTTGAAGGAGGCGACCGGAAAACGTAAAAATACCATTGGCAGGGCATTTGTCTAGTTTCGTGGTTGCATCGGGACAATAGCAAAGAAACGTTGTCGGTTCCGAAATGTTATAACCACAAGTGCCCTTACTCTTCTGACAATCTTCACATCTGAGATCTCTGTTGCGGTCGACATACCATGTTATCTCAAAACCCTGCACTAGTATAGTGTCATTAGTAATGTGCTGCGGAGAGAGGTTCTTCTTAACTGGTAGTTGAAAATACGTTTCACAGAGGCGTGTCACCTCTGGTACCAAACTGTAGTACCAAACATCGCCACAAAAATTGAAGTGCTGCCCAATACTTTGATCGCAGTAACCCCAAAGCGAGAGATTGGTGTATGTATCAGGACGGATATGAAAATGAGAGGCGGACCACCAGAATGGAGAGTAGTTACTTTTAAGATTGCATTTACCCCCCCAGTAATGGTCGTGGATAATTGTCATGGTATTAGTGCTATTATTGCCCAAGGAAGAGGGCTCCAAAATGCTATATTCGTTTCCATCGATATTAAGGAGAAAATGGCCGCCCTTGTCATCTGGGGCACACTCAAGCTGAAACTCAGGGTCGCCGCAGCCTCTGTTATTTGTACCAAAAGGATAGCTCAACTGAAAGTCACCACATGTATTATCGGAAAGACAACGGTCGTACTGATTGCCGAGACATGATGTTGGGAAGCAGAGGAGGAGGAAGAGAGCACCAAGATGAACAGTGACAGGCAGTGAATTGGGAAGAAGAAGGTGAAGATGCATTTTCATGCTCTGCTCTTCTATTGGAGAAAAAGAGTAACCACTGGCCAGTTCAACTTAAGAAAGAGAGCAATTGACAACAAACGTAAGAAGAAGAGTTCTGCAAATAGATTTAGAAGACGAAGGAGATGGAATGAGTTCTGCAAATAGATTTAGAAGACGAAGGAGATGGAATTGGACAGAGTAGGCGTGAGGGGTGTATGTATCAGGACAGATATGAAAATGAGAGGCAGACCACCAGAATGGAGAGTAGTTACTTTTAAGATTGCATTTATCCCCAATAATGGTCGTGGATAATTGCCATGGTATTAGTGCTATTATTGCCCAAGGAAGAGGGCTCCAATATGCTATATGCCTGATCGTGTGTTAACATCTATTCTTAGTTTAGTTGCATAAATTCATCTCAGGGATTAAACTACATTTTTTTTTTTGGTACTGGAGGAATCGGCAACTGGCGGTTCTCGTACTTGCGTGACACGGGGTCGATCACCATAAGCTACACGGCACTTGTCAATCCATCACACCCGTGCGAACGATTAAACTACAAAGGAAATGGAATTGAACAGAGTGGGCATGGAATTGCTCCGCAGAAGACTTCAAAGCATCACTAGTCAACGGAATTGGACAGAGTAGGCGTGAGGGGAACGGCATGGAATTGGACAGAGTGGGCATGGAATTGGATAGAGTAGGCGTGAGGGGAACGGCATGGAATTGCAACGCAGACGACTTCAAAGTCAAGTCGCCAATTTAAATTTTGCTCGACTTATGATGCCGGAAGTTCGTAATTTCGTGCTTCTCACGTCCGTCCATAGAAGTCAGAGTTGAAGATTCTGTGAGAAGGGCGATGCCTGATCGTGTGTTAACATCTATTCTTAGTTTAGTTGCATAAATTCATCCCAGGGATTAAATTACATAGGTTAAGAAGACGAAGGAAATGGAATTGGACAGAGTGGGCCTGAGAGAAACGGCATGGAATTGCT
>SNQJ01S0102437.1:33560-48239 GCA_010110895.2 Picea sitchensis
CAATATTCTTTCTACCCCCAACAATCTCCAGCAACAGCATTCCGAAACTATAGACGTCTGATTTATCTGTAACAGGACCCGCATCGCTGTGGCACAACTCTGGCGCAACATATCCCGGCGTCCCTCTCCCGGCCGTCATTGAAATATGGTCGTCTCCCTTCCCACAAAGTTTTGCAAGACCAAAATCAGAAACTTTTGGTGTGAAGTCGGCGTCCAGCAATATATTGTGAGGTTTGATGTCGAAGTGTATGATGCGTTTGTCACAATCTTGGTGTAAATATGCAATCCCACGGGCCGCACCCAAAGCAATAGAATACAATTGTTCCCACCTTAAGACTTGCCCTTCCTCTTTCCCTGCAAATAAAAATTTATCGAGAGATCCATTGAGCATGTACTCATATACCAGTGCGCTCGTAGGGTTTTCGAAACAGTACCCCAACAGACGAGCCAAATTGACGTGATGGACCCGTCCAATGGTGGCAACTTCATTCATGAATTGGGTCTGGGTATGCCTATGCCTATCAAGAAGCTTCACAGCCACTAGAGCGCCGTTCCGAAGCTTTCCTTTATAGACCACACCAAAACCTCCTTCTCCCAACTTTTCTGCAAAGTTGTTTGTGATCTTCTTGAGGTGAGAGTGTGAATATCTGGTCGGCATCGGCATTTCATAAGCATATTCCTTTAAGAATTTTTCCACCTTTGAAGTAGAGCTTCCAGAAGGAGGTTTTCTCCTCTTCCCATAATACATTATGAACAACACTGCTATTGCGGTCAGAGCAACTCCTCCCAAGGAGCAACCTGTGGTCAAATCAAGAGATTGATATCAATGTGATCTTTGTCCAATCCAGAGGAGAATAATGGAAACAAGATACAAATTCACAGTTATCTAACGAAGATGGCAATGGGAAGTAATCATATTTACCTATTACAACGGCGATCTTCTTTTCACGACCTGTATTAGCAACAAGTATTATTAGCAACTGCAACAGATTTTCTTATTTTGCCAAGAGAATGCATAGAACACACATCGAGCAACACATATACATATCCGCATTCAAGGTTACTGGTAAAATAGAGCATTTACTACATTCTTCTATATTACGATAACATAAGCATTGAGGTTTGTAATCAAATTTGAAGGAGGCGACCGGATAACGTAAAAATACCATTGGCAGGGCATTTGTCTAGATTCGTGGTTGCATCGGGACAATAGCAAAGAAATGTTGTCGGTTCCGAAATGTTATAACCACAAGTGCCCTTACTCTTCTGGCAATCTTCACATCTGAGATCTCTGTTGCGGTCGACATACCATGTTATCTCAAAACCCTGCACTAGTATAGTGTTATTAGTAATGTGCTGCGGAGAGAGGTTCTTCTTAACTGGTAGTTGAAAATACGTTTCACAGAGGCGTGTCACCTCTGGTACCAAACTGTAGTGCCAAGCATCGCCACAAAAATTGAAGTTCTGCCATGTTGATGTAATATTATGCCCAATACTTTGATCGCAGTAACCCCAAAGCGAGAGATTGGTGTATGTATCAGGACGGATATGAAAATGAGAGGCGGACCACCAGAATGCAGAGTAGTTACTTTTAAGCTTGCATTTACCCCCCCAGTAATGGTCGTGGATAATTGTCATGGTATTAGTGCTATTATTGCTCAAGGAAGAGGGCTCCAATATGCTATATTCGTTTCCATCGATATTAAGGAGAAAATGGCCGCCCTGGTCATCTGGGGCACACACAAGCTGAAAATCAGGGTCGCCGCAGCCTCTCTTATTTGTACCAAAAGGATAGCTGAACTGAAAGTCACCACATGTATTATCGGAAAGACAACGGTCGTACTGACTGCCGAGACATGATGTTGGGAAGCAGAGGAGGAGGAAGAGAGCACCAAGATGAACAGTGCCAGGCAGTGAATTGGGAAGAAGAAGAAGACGCATTTTCATGCTCTGCTCTTCTATTGGAGAAAAAGAGTAATCACTGGCCCGTTCAACTTAAGAAAGAGAGCAATTGACAACAAAAGTAAGAAGAAGAGTTCTGCAAATAGATTTAGAAGACGAAGGAGATGGAATTGGACAGAGTTCTGCAAATAGATTTAGATTTAGAAGACGAAGGAGATGGAATTGGCGTGAGGGGAACGGCATGGAATTCCAACGCAGACGACTTCAAAGTCAAGTCGCCAATTTAAATTTTGCTCGACTTATGATGCCGGAAGTTCGTAATTTCGTGCTTCTCACGTCCGTCCATAGAAGTCAGAGTTGAAGATTATGTGAGAAGGGCGATTCCTGATCGTGTGTTAACATCTATTCTTAGTTTAGTTGCATAAATTCATCCCAGGGATTAAACTACATAGGTTAAGAAGACCAAGGAAATGGAATTGGACAGAGTGGATCTGAGGGAAACAGCATGGAATTGCTCCGCAGAAGACTTGACAGCATCACTAGTCAAGCAAGACGAAGGAGATGGATTTGGACAGAGTGGGCGTCAGGGAAACGGCATGGAATTGCAGCGCAGAAGACTTCACAGTCAAGTCGCCAGAATTTGTTGACTAGTGATGCCTACGGTTTGTAATTTCTGACGAAGTCTTTAATAAAACACAATTCTGTCAGCTCAATCACTACACCCTTTGTTATGGCCTTGGCCAATGACCCACAAGACAGTCTCCACTACAATTTTTTTAGTATCACGTTTTTAAGGAATAGTTATATATAAAGGTAATAAAGTATTTACCAAAAACTGTCACATAATTTAATCTCCAGAAAATATCGTCACTATACATTACCCTCTAAAAATTATTGTCTTTTATTTTATATTTCTTATTTAAAATATTTTTAAAAAATTATAAATTAAGATACAGAGACTATCTTGAAAAGATCGGACAAAGTGACAGAATTTCAATTATTTTACCCATAATAAATGAAGAGTTCAGTTTGACAAAAACAATGTTTAAATAATCGAAACTGAAAATTATTGCCCAGATATTTCCTTCATACCGAAAGTCACGACAAAGAAGTACTACAATAAATTATTCACTCGGGGAGTACTACCACAATCAGTTCACTGTCTTTGACTGGATAGAAATTTATTTAGAAAATATGTTTTTGGGTTATATTTTGATTTGGTTATAGTTATTTTTTTTTTTTAAAGAATCAGTATATATATATATTTGTATGAAATCACAATTTTCTGTTGTTTAAATTGTATTTTTAAATGTAAAAATAAAATCAATTTGTTGAAAAACTTTTGGACATTTAAATTACACAGAATTAACTATTCAAATTTGTATATACAACAAATTTTAATCAAATTTCAGGCAAATATCCCTCAAAATATTCACAGATGAACCATGGATTAAATGAAGCCCAATCGAAATGGGAAGGGAGCTGTCACAACACTTAGTCTTAAGGTCTAAGTGCTTGTAAGCTCCCTCTATATTCAAGTTACCCAATGTCCCAGAGTATGGTATGGATTGGATTATTGATTCACAACAATGCAAATACGGGTTTGAATAAGCCCGTCCAACATAGAAAACTACAATCTAACTTCAATGGAAAACAGTTTTCCATGGGAAGATAGTAAAGCTTTCTCAGGTGGTGAGGAATTGACAGGCAATGGTGTTGGAGATAATGCTTAGGTTAGAAATTGGTTTGGGTTTGTTAGTTCTGTTGAGAGATTCTCTCAACAAACATGTCCAGGTTTGGTTTAGAATAAGTTAGATCTCATAACAAGATTGTAATTGTATTATTGTGTGAATTCATAATGAAAAATAAGTTTTGGTGTGCATTTTGTTTTGCAATTTGGTATCAGAGCTGAGTGCTCTAGGGTTAACTCCCTTATGGGCGGGTCCAGGAAGATGCGAGTATAATAGATTGTTGTGTGAGTTTCTGAGTGTTTGTTTGAGCGTGAATATTTCTGTAATTGTGTGGGAGATCTGACTGCATATTTTATTGCACTTCATCTGCGTGGAAGAACATAATGCAGGATAGAGAATAATATAGTCGTGCTACTCATTTGTTTAGGTCGATGGTATCTTCTACAAATTTGTGTGGGGTCTCAGCTCCTCATAAACTTTGTAGAGCCACGTGAAGGTTTGAAGGAAGTTGTTAGAATCTTTGTTTCACGCTGGAGAGGAGCCACCCATCGTCCTGTCATTGTGAACCGATGTTGTTAGTCATTATGTAGAAAAAGTAGCAGCCAAGAATGTGTTGAATTCTATTGATTCAATCATCGAAGTTGCAGAGATCGATGGGTTTGTCATTGTCACGAGAGGGAATTTGTCGTTGCCAGAATCGTTGCCTGCGTGGAGGAGCTAACCATGAATTTGCTGAGCATAATTGTGATAAAATCCGCTACTGCCAAGGAAGATAGATTGGACGTTGTTGTGCAAAAAGAGGAAACTCATTCTGTCTAGTGTAGAGACATCGAGCTGCTATTTCCATCTCATAGCCCACCATGGAAGATTATATGTTGTAGTAGATCATTGTGTGCCTAATGTGAAACTGATAGGAATTGCTAATCTAGAAGTTATGATCATGATTTCCATTGTTGCAACGATTTGAGCACTTTGTTTTATTGCCAAGATCTACAACAGAATGAAGCTACAAACAGAGTTCCTGTACTTATTGTGGTGCTACTACTTGGAGTTGTGTGGACTTGTTTGTTACATGGAGTTTGAATATTCAAGATTTATTGTGTGGATATATTGTTTTAATTGGTGTATGCATGTATTAATATTGTTTGTGGTCTGTAAAATTAAATGTTGCAAAAATAGTATAATCCAGAACCAAATATAGAACATGGTAATATAACTTAAGTTAGTGTGTGCGGAAGCTCCGACCTTGCCATAAGTTGGTCACTAGTTTGGTTATGTTTACAACATGTTATAAAATTGATGGGTCTTGTTGTGCTTCAGGCTTCAAGAGCATCCATTACATGTTAATTTTTATGATATCTTTGTGTGTTATATAGGTCAAGTTGCCTGATCAAATTCTGAATACATTTTGTATCCAGAGTACTCTCCTACAAATTGACGGATAACCAAAAGAGAAATATCCGATAGATGGAAGTATCTCCATAGATGTTTTAGTACTTGACATATTTTATCGCGGAAGCCTCGACGAGCTGAGTCTGTCAATATTATTGATCTTGCAAGTTCGTTAATGATGGTAAGAGGCAGTTATGTTTTAAATGAATGAAATGGGAAGCTCCAAAGTGTGAAGAAGAGAAGAGGAGGAACTGGGAAGTTCAGAGTGGATGTGAGTGTTGAAGAAGACCAGTGAGACAATGTGACTTTTATAAATGTAATTTGTGATTGTAAGTTTTGTTGGCTATGCATTAAGGGGGGGTGTTGGAGATAATGATTAGGTTAGAAATTGGTTTAGGTTTGTTAGTTATGTTGAGAGATTCTCTCAACAAACGTGTCCAGGTTTATTATAAGTTGGATCTCATAACAAGATTGTAATTGTATTAATATTGTGTGAATTCATAATGAAATCATAATTTTTTGTTGTTTAAATTGTATTTCTCAATGCAGAAATAGAATCAATAATAGAATCAACCTCTTGAAAATCTATAGACACTCAAATTACACATAATTAACCACTCAAATCTACATACACAACAATTTTTAACCAAACAAATATTGTAAGTTTTAAACCTATGAAGTAAATCAATGCATATAGATTCTTAAGAAAAACAGAATTTAATCAATGGCTCATACACAGAGTACACAAAGATTTTATACCGGAAACCCTCAACCGGGAAAACCTTTCTTATATTCATTATTTAGAATTTCACCATTCACCATACAATATATACAATGTTTTCAGGTATTCCGTAGATACCAAAACCCTAATCCCTTAATACAAGATTAATTTAGAAAACCGCTAAAAATAGCAAAATCCCCTAAAAATAGAAAAAACGCAGTTGTCGTATCTAACGTGCCCACACACACACATGTAAAGAATATAACACATACCCAACAAATATCCCCCGAGAAAAACTAAAACTTAAAACATTTAAACTACTATATAGATATTCTACTAGTATATCGAACCACAAATGAACCATGGATTAGATGAAGCCCAATCGAAATGTGAAGGGAGCTATCACAACACCTAGTCTTAAGGTCTTAAGTGCTTGTAAGATTCCTTTACATTCAAGTTACCCAATGTCAAAGAGTATGGTATGGATTCGATTATCGATTCACAACAATGCAAAGACGGGTTTGAATAAGATTGTCCAACATAGAAAACTACAATCTAACTTCGATGGAAAATGGTTTTCCAAGGGAAGATAGTAAAGTTTTCTGAGGTGTAGGCAAGGAATTGATGGGAAACAGAGGATCGGTCACATCATTTTCATATCCTTCTAACATTTGAACAACCCTCATCATACAAGGATGATTGTTGGAGCTGTACTGAATGCACCACAATCCAACTTTAGTGATCCTCCTCACATTATCCTCATGTTCTGCTTCTATTTCTCCTCCTCCTCCTTTCAGTCTCATCCCCAACTCACCACTCTCCAATAGCTTGAAAACCCACTCAGAAAAGTAGAACTGACTGGAACGGTTAACATGCACCTCAATATTCTTTCTACCCCCAACAATCTCCAGCAACAACATTCTGAAACTATAGACATCTGATTTATCTGTAACAAGACCCACATCGTTGTGGCACAACTCTGGCACAACATATCCCGATGTCCCTCTCTCATCCGTCATTGAAATATGGTCATCTCCCTTCCCACAAAGTTTTGCAAGACCAAAATCAGAAACTTTTGGTGTGAAGTTGGTGTCCAACAATATATTGTGAGGTTTGATGTCGAAGTGTATGATGCGTTTGTCGCAATATTGGTGTAAATATGCAATCCCACGGGCCACACCCAAAGCAATAGAACACAATTGTTCCCACCTTAAGACTTTCCCCTCCTCTTTCCCGACAAATAAAAAATTATCGAGAGATCCATTAAGCATGTACTCATATACTAGTGTGCTCGTAGGGTTTTCGAAACAGTACCCCAACAGACAAGGAAAATTGACATGATGGACCCGTCCAATGGTGCCAAATTCATTCATGAATTGGGTCTGGGTATGCCTATGCCTATCAAGAAGCTTCACGACCACTAAAGCGTTGTTCCGAAGCTTTCGTTTATAGACCACACCAAAACCTCCTTCTCCCAACTTTTCTGCAAAGTTGTTTGTGATCTTCTTGAGGTGAGAGTGTGAATATCTGGTCAGCATCGGCATTTCATAAGCATATTCCTTTAAGAATTTTTCCACCTTTGAAGTAGATATTTCAGAAGAAGGTGTTCTCCTCTTCCCATAATACATTATGAACAATAATGCTATTGCGGTCAGAGCAACTCCTCCCAAGAAGCAACCTGTGGTCAAATCAAGAGATTGATATCAATGTGATCTTTATCCAATCCAGAGGAGAATAATGGAAACAATATACAAATTCACAGTTATCTATCGAAGATGGCAATAAGAAGTAATCATATTTACCTACTACAATGACGATCTTCTTTTGACGACCTGTATTATTATTAGCAACAAGTATTATTAGCAACTGCAACAGATTTTATTATTTTGTGAAGAGAATGCATAACAAACACATCAAGCAACACATATACATATCCACATTCAAGATTAATGGTAAAATGAAGAATTTACTACATTCTTTTATATTACGATAACATAAGCATTGAGGTTTGTAATCAAATTTGAAGGAGGAGACCGGAAAACATAACAATACCATTGGCAGGGCATTTGTCTAAATTCGTGGTGGCATCGAGACAATAGCAAAGAAACGTTGTCGGTTCTGAAATGTTATAACCACAATTTCACTTACTCTTCTGGAAATCTTCACATATGAGATCTCTGTTGTGGTCGACATACTATGCTATCTCAAAACCCTGCCCTAGTATAGTCTTATTAGTAATGTGTTGCAGAGAGGTGTTAAAAACTCTAATCATAGTTCGTTAATTTACCTAACTGTTATATAGTTACATGATAGTTATGGTATATTTGTATTATATATGTACGTCTATGTACATGATTATTTTCTCATTCATTAATGATGATAGAGTATACATTTTCTGCCAATATTCTATTTATCTTTGTTCATCATGGTTTCTTGATTGCTTCAGTTTTTTCCTTTATGTTTCTACTGTTTTTTTTCATTATGAATCTAACAGTGGTATCAGAGCATGATACTGATCTTAAGGGCCTAGTAGTTTATCAGAGCACTATAGTTCTTAGTGCTTGGTAGTTTATCAGATCCCTATAAGTTTTAGGGCCTGGTAGATCCATGGTAGTTTTTCCATGGAGTTGAAGTGCAGTGATAGTGATGAAGTGGGCTACATGTAAAACCATCAGAGATTTGATTTGAAACCGATGGTGAACATGCCATTGCTGGACGGTGTTGAAGATCTGTGCATAGCATTTATCATTGAAAGAAGTGAAGGAGGAATGGAATGCAACGAAAACCATTCAAGGGTGGCTTCAAGAGTGGAAAACAGTTCATATATGGACATTTAAGAGGAGAGAACTATTGTGATCGGAATCAATCTGGTGAACCTGATGGAGCACTGATTTGAAGCACATAAGTGATCTTGCCATATTGTCAGCAAGAATAATCTAGTTCATCTTTGTTTTATTTAGTGGCACAAAACTTTGTTGGAAAATGTGACTGATCTGTTTATTGAGGAGCTTGAAGGTGCTAATCCTACGCGGCCTGCAATCTCCATTTGAGAAAGAAACATCTGCATAAAAGAAGGAATGTTGGCACAAAGAGAAACTTCGACTTGGATGTATGGACTTGGTAATAATGACCATCATGTAAAGAACAAGCGATATGAGCGAAGATAACCAACTCTTGATCTGCAATCTCGACTTGGTAATACCTCGACTTGGAAATTAATTAGGTGATCTTCATTTTTATCTTGCTCATGCTCCACGATTTTATAAACTTCCCTTTAAAAATCCTCTTGACGTCATTTCCAAGGCATCATATGGTGAAATAGTTGAGTGACATATAAATTTATCATTCCACTGATTTAGTCATCTTTCATATAGAGCATTAAAGTTTCATAAAGAACATTAAAGTATGGAGGGTTATAACTTTATGAAAGATTTTCTAAAACTTTTTATTTGGGAGTAATAAGTGAATTTCATTAAGTTAAAGTTTATTTCAAGGGAAACTTAAGGAGTTATAAGGTGCATTCTTTTTGCAATAGAACTTAAAGGAAGACTTTGATGTGTATTTAAGGAGTTATAAGGTTTTGTATAGAGGAGTTTTCTCCATTTATTGTAATTGGAGTTATAAGGGTTTTTATTTTTCCTTGAACATGTAAAGGTGTTATAAGGATTTTTTGGAAGTTATAAGGAGTCCTCTTAGACCAACCCAAAATTGAATAAGGGGGTCTTATGATCTTTGTGTGCATCTAAGTCATTGGTTATCTCTCTTCCATATTCTGCATAATGACAAGAATTGAAGAAATATTTACAATATTGCACATGTTAATTAACTCAACTATGGAATCTACAATTGCAATAAACAAGTGCACTCTTAGTACAGTAATTACTTATTTACAAGTAACACACAAGAAGATTGATATGTTCAAACTTAAAAAAAAACTGTTGTCTGATGAGTTAAATCTCTTTCGACACCAACAATGTGATTTCAACAAACAAAATGACATCAAGGATGAAGATAATGAAGACGCTCAATTGACTAGTGATGACACTCATAAACATGAAAATGAGTTGGATAAAGTCCCTATGTCAGAAAAAGTTGCGGATAAATGTGGCAAAGAAATTAGAATTGTTTGACCATGGGAAGAATTACGTTTTAAACGAAATCAATATGGACTAGGATATGAAAAGGATGTTGACAACCTTTTTCATATTCCTAATTATAGCAAACCTATTTTCTTTGTGAGTGGAGTTTTTTTAAATGATGATAAGAAGATAGAGCTTGAGGATATTGGTAAGGAATAGGTACAGGATATTGTTGATGATGATGTTGCTACAGATATTTCAGATTTGTATCGGTCGGATAAAGAGCCCATACATTGCAAACACTGTCACCAGTTTGGCCATAATAAGTCGAACTGTTTTGATCTTCACCCATGCAGATTTTGTGGGAAGAAAAATCACCTTTCAGTAATGTGTCATAAGAGTAAGCAGAAACATATTTATTTTGAATGGTTAGGGAATTGGCGTTGGCGTTTGGAGGCCAATTTATTGGAGCATTCTTATCGACGGATTTATACACAAGTACATTCATACTTGATTGGCGATATTTCTACAGTTGATGGACATGATTTTTTTTCAGGATTGGATGATATAGGGTATGATCGGGGCCCAGTTGATGTAGTCTTCTGAGTTGAAGATCGAGT
The DNA here is from genome assembly GCA_010110895.2 of Picea sitchensis. NCBI lineage: Eukaryota > Viridiplantae > Streptophyta > Pinopsida > Pinales > Pinaceae > Picea > Picea sitchensis. The sequence continues at coordinate 43,966 of SNQJ01S0102437.1, forward strand.
CTTCAGACTCCATCGGAAGACGTTTTGATTACCCTTTTCCACTTTTACAAGGGGTATATCTCATTATCTAGATTTCTCACTTTTCAGTTGACAGGGGAAAATTAGTGAGAAGTGTCTAGAATATGATTGTAATTGGGTGCATGATCGGTTGTACCCAACACCCTTGAGTTTTTGGTCCAAGTTGTAATCTTTTCCATAGGTTTTTGTATTCCCCATCTATTTAGTAAGTCCTGTTGAGTCAGGCAGTTGTATTCCTCTTGTCCATAGAGAGGATGTTGTGTCACGTTGTGGCATGAACCATTGTGTAGCTTGATGGTGTATCAGAGACATTAAATCTTTGATTAAGGGGGGGAAATATGAGATAGTAATCTCATATTAAGGGACCAAAGTATGTGAACAGATGATCAAATAGGAAACAATCACACATTCTGATCAGATGATAGATCAGTGTTTCGATCTTCATCCATGTATACATTGTGAAAGCGTACACATTGTTCTAGTAGCTTATGTTCCAAGTTTGATTTAGAGCATGTGAAGAGATGATCAAGTATGCAGTCTTGTTCCTGAACATATTGTTCTTGATAGTTTGTGGTTAGATTAAAACCACCAATTGAGTAGAAGACCTGAAATTTTGCTTGTTACATTTTCATATTTTTAAGCCTTGAGCTCTTGTTCGTTTATGGTCAACTTAAAACCATGCCATTTAGTAGAAGACATCATCTCCTGCTAGACATTCGGTTTGTGGTCATCCCGAAACCACCAGATTGATTTGTGGTCATCCCGAAACCACCAAATGAGTTTGTGATCACCCTTAAACCACCAATTTAGTAGAAGACATCACCTTCTGTTATTTTTTCAGAGTTCAGAGACGATTTTAAGCCCTTTGAAAATTTTCTTGACACATTGTTGATTGTCAAGTAGTGACAGTTTTTCAAGCAAGAACGAACTTATGATTAAGCAAGAATGTTAAAAACTCTAATCATAGTTCGTTAGTTTACCTAATTGTTATATAGTTACATAACACTTATGGTATATTTATATTGTTATACAGTTACATAACACTTATGGTATATTTGTATTATATATATACTTCTATGTACCTGATTATTTGATGGTCGTGGATAATTGCCATGGTATTAGTGATGGTCGTGGATAATTGCCATGGTATTAGTGCTATTATTGCCAAGAGGGCTCCAATATGCTATATTCGTTTCCATTGATATCAAGGAGAAAATGGCCGCCCTGGTCATCTGGAGCACACTCAAGGGCGATGCCTGATCGTGTGTTAACATCTATTCTTAGTTTAGTTGCATAAATTCATCCCAGGGATTAAATTACATAGGTTAAGAAGACGAAGGAAATGGAATTGGACAGAGTGGGCCTGAGGGAAACGGCATGGAATTGCTGCGCAGAAGACTTCAAAGCATCACTAGTCAAGCAAGACGAAGGAGATGGATTTGGACAGAGTGGGCGTCAGGGAAACGGCATGGAATTGCAGCGCAGAAGACTTCACAGTCAACTCGCCAGAATTTGTTGACTAGTGATGCCCACAGTTTGTAATTTCTTGCTTCTCAAATTCGTCCATAGAATTTAGAGTTGAAGATTCAGTCCTCTTCTGGACAAACTCAATCCCGCTAATTTTGATGTACTTCATAGCTATAATCTCAATATTTGTATTTTGAAAATTCTTCATTTAGTGTTAATTAATCAGCATAGAATCATCTTAATTTCGTTTCTACAAATCTCATTTAATTTAATGTTAATTAATTAGTATAAAATCATTTTAATTTCGGATCTACAAAGTTTATTTCAAATCTTAGTTTTACAAAGTTCAAGAGGGATACAAAGTTCAAGAGGATCAAGAAGGATCAAATTTTAGTATTAATTAATTAGTATAAAATCATTTTAATTTCAATTTTACAAAGATTATTTAGTATTAATTAATCAGTATAAAATCATCTAATTTCAATTTTACAAACTTCAAGAAGAATCAAATCTTTCAATTTGTAAACTTTTTCTTTTACACTTTAAAATGAGAGTGCAAAAGGTTAAAGCCTACCTACACAATTTTCATTTACTTAATTTATTATTATTATTCAAGAGTTATATATGTCAACTCCAAGTTAAATTTAGACACATAATCATACATCTACCTAATACCGGAGTTCTATAATACCACACAATAACCATTCTTAGTTTCCTAACATAAATTCATTCCAAGAATTAAAATACATGGATTAAAATAATTAATATTAGTTGATTTAATTATTTATTTAATAATAGATTATTAGTTAATTTATTTATTAAACTTATTATTTTTAAAATTTTATAGATTAAATGTTTTCCATTTCAATTTTAATTTGCAAAATTAATTAATTTGATAATGTATTAAAATTATTATTTTTTAAGTTTATTTATCAAATGTTTCCCATTAGTGACTAGGATACAATCTATATAAAGTTTCATGTTTAATTTCCATCGATCACCAATATATTCAGTTAATTTAGTTTTTTAAATAATATATTATTTAGTTTATTTTTTACTTTATAATGTCTATTAATATTAATATTTTATTATTATTATTTTATATAAATAAATAAAATTTCCTATTTCATTTGAAATTGTAAAAATATTTATAATTTAATAATTTAAATACAATGTATAACCAGGATTGCCATGACTATAATCCTACTTAACCGAACCGAAGAATGAAAAAAATAAAATTGCAAAATGAAAATCTCATAAATCCTTTTAGCAAATGAAAATAACAAAAATTTAATTAAAAATTTGTGTCTATTAAAAAGACTTCAATTTCACCAAAAAAAAAATTTGTCATGCATGTGAAAAACTTTAACAAAAACCTTCTTCATACTTTGTTTGGAAATATTATAAAAAAGAAGGCTCACAAGTGGCTAAATAAATCGATCTTCATTTTGGAAGAAAAAGGAGACTCTAAATCATAGATTAGATTAGATGGCATATAACTTCTGCACCATCAATAAAAAGAAAAAACCAGAAGAAATCTTGTCCATAAGCTCATCCTTTACATCAATGATCTCATAATGATAAAACCACCTTAGGCACTAATTACCTTAATATGATCAACAAAGTTTATGTTTAACAAAATAGATGCAATGTAAGAACAATGAAACGATTCTCTTATAATGATTCAAGTATAAAATAGGTGGACCTCTCCATCTAACGATCGAGGAAATACATGTTCTTAACTCACTCAGGTTATATAATATGCAATTTAAGATTTTGAATCCAATTTTCATTCAAATATCTCCGAAGAAATACTCACTTGGAATTCTGCCAAAAAAAAATTGATCAATGCTCCCTCAATAATTATATTTTAGGTAATTTATAAAACATAATGAAAAAAATGGAGGGTATCATTCTTGAGATTATGGGGCACATATAATAGGAACCGTGGTCCCTATGTCAATATGCATGATTTGGGTTGTCCCATTAATTCATTGCATCAACCCTCTTGGATCAGATGATTTTCCTTTATAGTGAGCATCCACCCTAGTTACATGGAGAATTTAGATTTCGCGGCATAGAAATTTGAAGGGGCTCTAATGAATGCCTTGGTACTTGTCCTCATCATAACATGTGTCACATTTATTCTATTATTACTTTACTATTATCATTTTATTAGGTTTCTAAATGGTTACATGTGTCCCTTTGCATCATTGGTCCTAGCATACATGGGAGGATCAATTTTCATTCTTATAATTCTAGTCAATACTTGTCAATGTCATCTCCTTCTCAATATTTCTTTTCAAATTTATTGTGGTGGATGTCCTTGCAACTTTTTTCATTCAAGATACCAATTGTTATCCCACAATTTTATATGGTGGTATTGGGTGTATTTGTAGCTTACTAGTTTATAATGCTCCTTGAAAAATCTACTTGGGTGATTTCAATTGCTTTGGCAATTCTGGCTCTAGGTGGTCCTTTGAATTCGCTAGTAGATCTTGCCACAAGAAGTAGTGAAGAAATGCATGCTTTGATTTATGAGTCTCAACTTGTAGTTCATGTTAATTTTCCATAACTGCTTTCTAATGATTCTAATGTATCTTTTCCATTAGAATGAGGCCAAGCTTTCTAAAGACGGGTGACATCAGAGACCTTAATATTACCATATGTTGAGCTTCAACCTCAAAAATATCAAATCCAATCTACTTTGGAAGTGTCAAAAACTCTTACAAGATGAGGTGAAAGCACCAATCTCCAAGATGGAGTTTCTAGGACATTTTCAAGAACTT
>SNQJ01S0102438.1:5410-40208 GCA_010110895.2 Picea sitchensis
TTAATATTAATGTATTAAACCAACATAGATTCATCTTAATCCCTTATTTCTTCGGCTCAGAGAATGGCATCCCCTCAGTTGTTCCGGTTTGGTTGCGGCTCCCGCATATACCATTTCATTGTTGGGGAGATGAAGTTTTACAAAGTATTGGAGATACTTTGGGAAAAATCATTGACAGAGCTGAACCCAAGTCTAGTATGTATTCTTGCGCTAGGATTTGTGTGGAGGTAGATATGGAAAAAGGGCTTCTAGAAGCAATAAAGCTAAAGATGGAAGAATGGACCTATATTCATAAGATGGACTACAAACAACTACCATTTAAATGCAATACCTTCCATGATTACGGTCACTTTGCCAGAAATTGTCCCACTATAAAAAAGCACAAGAAATAGATGTCTCACAACAACAAGAAGGATGGTAGTAGGTCAGGAAGAAAACTAATACAGGTAAAGGGGCAGTTTTCACCCCCCGATCTTTAGAACCCATCCCTAAAATGGGCTCCTCTTGCCAAATTCCTAATGAAAAAACCCTTCCAAATAAGTCCACCCCTAATCCCTCCAGCCTCATCCCCCCCTCGCCCTCTCGAAATTCCTTTGAAATTTTGGGCGAGCCATCTTCAAAGCAAACCCATTATATCGATCCAATGTTGGAACCCTTGACTCATCCCCCCCCAGTCCCAAAAAGAATAGATGAAGAATCGGGTGAAGAGGAAAGCTTCCATGAAATCATCTAAGAAAAGGAACTGCAAGAACATGGAGAATCTCCTACAAAATTACAAGTTAACCAAGAAATGGAAGAAGGGGAACTCCATTCGGAAAAACCCACAAAATATGGGCATAGATCTAACAAAGAAGTCAGAGAAGAAGTTGCGTCAAAAGAGAAGGACTAAGGCAAGCAACATTCTATAGAAAGCTCGATGTACACTTCAACCCGCAGAGGAGGAAATAAAGGTATTGATCTCCCGGTTTATGGCAGTCGGGCCTCCTCCAACCCTCATCAATGAATTTCCTCTCCTGGAATTGTAGGGGCTTTGGCAATAAATCCAAATTTGAAGCCCTAAAAGATCTCAAATCCCTTGCCAAACCTTTTGTAATTCTCCTCCAGAAGACAAAAATGGAGGAGTCAATTGTTTTAGAAACAACCAAAAAAGTTTTCAATTCTTGTGGTGGAATCAATGTAAGTTCTCAAGGTGCCTCTGGTGGAATTGCCACTCTTTGGGATGAGCATATATGGAATTTTGAGGTAACTCTAAATACCCAAAATTGTCTTCTAACAGTTCTTAAAAATAAGGATTCCAGTAATAACATTTCAATAATTAATGCCTATATTCCCAATTCCTACACGGATAAAAGCTCGTGTTGGAACTCTCTCTCTGCACTCAAAATCTCTATTGATCTATCCTCATGCATAATCGGAGGTGACTTCAACACCCATCTTAACTCTGGGGGGAAAAAAGGAGGTAGTAAAATCAAAGATCATTTCTCTGAGAATCTAATCGACCTTATCATAGATTGGGATCTTCAGGATGTCAAACCCTCCAAAGGAAAATATACTTTGAACAATAGATGTTTTGGTCTTTGCCACATAACATCCCACCTCGATTGCTTCCTCATTAATAGTAATTTCCTACTCTCATCCCTAGAAATCTCTTCTCACATTCTCCCTTCAACTTCTTCCGACCACAAGCCTATCTCTTTGATATTCAGTAACCCTCAGAACTTTGGTCCCATCCCTTTTCGCTTTAATCACCTTTGGGTAGTGTTGGCAGCAATAATATAATTTCTATTTTTTATAAGCTGCCTACATAGGGTCTTTAAATTCTCGTTACTCGTCATGACCATTATCACTAAAACAACACTTGTCACTTCTCGCTTTTTGCACATCTTCCTTTCGATTTTTGTTTTCATGACTGTAAGCATGAAAACTCACAGCTGGAATTGACACTTTGTTTCGATTTTTTATTAAGGAAAACTGTTCATATGGTCTATTATCGAATTATCGTATTTTTCTATGAACTTGATTGTTTCCCTTGTTTATAACCCCTTGGTCCTAAACATGCCTTGGTTACATAAGTGAAAGACCTCCACTCATTAATAATCGATTAATATTAATGGGGTTTTTTATTCATAAAACTTTTAACTATCCAATGTTTAATTGATACATTTACTTTGTAATCAAGTCATAAACGTGCGTTCTATGGTCTTCAAGTGTTTACATCCTTATACGTGCCCATATGCCAAGGTATCATATGAAGTACAACGTGATATTATTTCTCTGTATGGCATCGAGCTTCACGATCTCATTCCCACACATGGTGATTAATGCCTCTGCCTACCATTTCGAACTTTCATTGCATTGTTTTGTGGAAACTCGGGGCTATGACTCTGTGTTTTCTTATCAAACCGTACCTCCGATTTCGGTGTTGATTCCCTTATGTTCGCCATGGCTCCAGTGGTAAGGATTGAGCCCAATGGCATCCAAACCTTGTTATCGTATGACAACGCCAAAGACGACTTAGAAAGGAACAACTGGCGTTTGTTTATTGAAAAGTTTAAGCGTTTCAATCTGAGAGTTGCCCAAGAATTTGCATTGACCCTCGACGGTTGTGGAGCAAAGATAGGTGACGTGCAGCTGGAGGTGACTGAACAATTTTTAAGCCAAGCTACAAGTTTACCAGCTGTCGGGCAAAAATGGTTCAAGAACACAAAAGTTGAAGAGGTCCCCTAGTCATTGTTGTTCACTTCAAGGAAAATTACCAGTTGCGACCGAGGTATGCCTGTCTCATCTTTAAAACCTAGATGGCATGATCTGTTAGCTATTGTGAAACAATTCATTACGTGTGAAGGAAGATTTGTGTTGGTTTTCTTGTATCACCTGCGATTGCTTATGAGTTTCATTGACTTCCCGTTGAACATGCCCTACTTCCTCCTTAGAAGTGTGTACAAGATGGGAAAGCGGTTTAGGATGTAGAATTCTGATTCTAGTTTGTTCCATCATGGTTTAATTAATATTATCCTTGTACATCAGTTGCAATCAAACAATGATTGTTGGGATGCTTTTGTGTTACGAAATGGCTTTGGTAATAGTGAGTTGGGATAGGTTGACAAGCCTGTTATCACAGAAACCCTTGTGAAACCTACCACCTCTCCTCCACCGCTCCTACCCTGTGATCCTGTCTCTAATTTGGAACCCTCGACCTACCCTGATGCTACTCAATCGAACATTCAACCGGATTTGCACCCAAAAAGTTGCACTAAAATTGTTAAAAAACCCACAGGGAAGAAACTAAAGGAAAACATCGATGTCAATTATAAGAATAAAAGGGCCGGCCGCTGGATTTCACGATGTGCCCGAAACAAACCTAAACCCTGTGCAGACACAAAAAACACAATTGAGGTAAGTGAAGACTCGGATTCGGAAATTGAAAGGTTCTTGGCCGAAGAGTATCCATTGTCATATGGACTTTGTCCTGACAGACCCTACGATTATGTTACCAACCTGCCACCGTGTCTAAAGGACAATCCTGATTTTCCTGGCATCAAACTCCGTGACAAACCTACCTTTCGCATGGACGATGCTCCAATCGTTAATGATATCAATGCCAATGCACAGTCTCTACAACCACAGTGCAATGAATGTTGATCCTGGATCGACAGGTATTATGCAGATGTGCCTTTGCTACAGTCCAGGCTTAAATCTCTGAAAGATCAAGTGGATTCATTGACAAACAAGAACAATAGGCTCCAATCCATAGCTCAAGCAAATAACAAACGCCTAAAAACTACAGGGTGTCTCATTTTTAAGAATGTAGAGGCAGCGACAACAATAGTAAACTCCAAGATTGTTTGATATGTTTTGATTTGAGGTATAATCTTTTTCAAGTTTAGCATGATTTTGTCTTCCTCAATTTAGGATATACGATTTTTTGAACAGATTACTTTTCTTATAAAAATTAGTTTGTTTTGTTTGTTGAATAAAATATGATTGTAGTAGTAATTATAACTAGCTACAGAATCRTAAGATTCTRTAGCCAGTTAGAAAAAATTCGAGTTGCTTGATTTTATAATTGAAAACATATCTAAAAYTTCYCCATTTTTGTTTGTTAACARGAACCCATGATTTCTAARGAKATTTGAAGCAMTGTTGARATCTTCYAKCCATATGAACTTTATKTTTTTAGTAAATAGATTAGGWTKTTTGTATTTTGATATCAAGTAAAATCAGGGAGGTTGCATCCCCCATATTTTTGGAACAGATTTGATATTATCAACAGGAAACATTGTGTTCCTGGAACCTATATAAGCATGTTATTTTGTAAACATGAGATCATCTCTGCCTGGGGCAAGACTATGGATTTTTCATTTACAGACTTGAATGAAATATAATACTGGTTACATCTTTAGCTTTTCCATATTGTGGTTTTATTCAAGTTATGATTGTTTCAATTTGCAATTAGATTGTGATTGCTTTCGCTGTCATGATTTACTACAAGTTGGCATGATAAAAATTTACATGTTATCGATGTTTTATGTTCCATATTTAACACACAACAATCATTTTGTTCACACTTAGATTAAGAGATTTATCTTCATCATTTGTCGAACATTTATACACAAGTTCTCACAGCAGGATTTATCTTAATGTGGATGCTTGTGAAATTATGAGATTGTTGTGATCCCATCTCTTATATGTTTTATCATTCGAATTCCATTATTGTTGCTTCACATTTATAAGAAGCAATTGTAGGTTCTGTTGCAGGTTTACTTCATCAGACAGGGAGATTGGATGTTGCACATTGAACAAATATTGATTGCGATAATAGGTCAGTTTGCTAGTTTAATTTCATTAGTTTAAGAATGAACCCCAAAGAAAAGATCAAAGACTTTAATCAAAGGTTCTTGACACTAAAGAACCGAATCCCCATAGATTCAATGCCTGCCGAGAATCTTATTATCGCATATTATACAAAAGGCTTACATCAAAACATAGCCATTTGGGTAAAGAGATTCAATAAATCCACGTTATTAGAAGCGTTCGAAGAGGCCAGTCAGATCGAGAAAGACATTCTCAGTTTAAAAGACACTACTAGAAACGAGACAGAGACTAGTTCATCGTCCAAAAAGAAAATCGAAATCCTCCCTAGACCTTCCCAAAACAAAGCTCAACCTGAAAGCTCAGATTTAGAAAACTTACAGAAAGTCATTCAAAAGCTGTCCAACCAAGTTATAGATTTGAAAAGGATGGCTGAAGAAGCTTCTTCGAGCAAAGGGCCTTACAAATCGCCTTATAGGAATCCTTTTCCCACCAACCGACCTAATTGAAATACTGAAGGCCTAAATCTAGAAAGCCTGCAATTTGCTATTCAAACGATTCTAGAAGCACATGATAACTTAATTCCTCCCAAGATTCCTGAAGAAGTAGCTGAACAAGAGACAGTAGAAGAAGATGAATCTTCTCCGAACATTTTTGGACATTTTTCGGATAGCATTTTTCAAGTTAATTTGAAAACAGTGGACCCTTACAATACTAGGAGCAAGATAACAAATAAGTCTTCTTCTGAAATCACTACGACTTTGCCTCCAAAACAGTCTAAATCGATTGAGACTAAACAAAATTCAGTGAAACCAAGTTTAGATTATGATTTGGATGAAGATTTAAAGAAGCTTAGGGCTAACATTTATGTTTATGAATTATTAAAATTCCCTTTTCTTCTACAAAAAATGTTGCAGAATATTGCAGAGAACAATCCGAATAGTAACAAAGGTGTTCAAAACAACCCCAAAATTCCTCAGAAGGCCTCCACCAAAACTACTTCCGATCCTCACGATAAAAGAAACCTTCCTGTAAATAATGTAACAAATGTAGAGAAACCAGTTTTAGAGGCTACGAGTAAAAAGCAACAAACTTCCACTGTTAATACTCGCAGAAATGTCCCTCCATTTTTGTTAACTTTTGAAATTTTCAATAGGAACGTACATAACTGTATGGTAGATTCAGGTGTGTCATTTAACGTAATGCCTTTGTCTGTTTGTCAAAAGATTAATGCCGAAGTTCAACCATCCAGCTTGAAGATTATCCAACTTGATCGAACTAGTGTTAAAGTGATAGGCGAATTAAGAAATGTGCTTATAAGATTGTCGTCTAATCCTAAAGTTAGTCAAGTGATTGATATTATTTTTGTAGATATCCCAGAAGTTTATGGTTTGGTTTTAAGTAGAGACTGGTCAGAACAATTACATGGCTATTTTGCAACCGACTGGTCTCACCTGTGGCTACCCGAGAATGGAAAGCCCAACATAATCAAGGTAAATCGTGAACGTTATCTCAAGTTCACGGTGACTGATTTAAATGATCCCAATGAACCATTCACTCCTTCCGATTCTCCCGAAATACAGGGGATGGATACTTTTTTTGGTAATTTCATGGCCAAAACTTCCACTATCACTAACCCGGAACAACAGTCTGAAATTTTGACATTTACATAGCCAACAACTTCTTCTCAGTGGACACATGCAACCGACGAAAATCAAATATGGTCTCTGTACTTTGATGGGTCAAAATCCAAGGAAGGAGCTGGTGCAGGTTGCATGCTCATCGATCCGGCAGGTAACAAGACCCTGATTGCTTGCAGGTTAGAATTCAAATGTACAAACAACACAGCGGAATATGAGGCACTCTTGCAAGGCCTCAGAAAAGAATTAGATATGAACATTCAAAATTTGACTGTCTTTGGTGATTCGAAAATCATGGTTAAATAGGTAAAAAATTCTATCCACTGTTTATCCCCGCACCTTAAAAGCTATCAAACTGAGGTATGGAATTTGATGAACAAATTTTCTGCATTTAACATAAATTCTATTCCTAGATCGAATAATTCGGAAGCTGATTTGTTAGCTAACGTCGTTTCAAAACTTTTTCCTTCAGAAGGCTTATCTCCGAATGCATTCTCCGTCGAACTGTTGTTCAGACCGTCCATCCCAGACAACATCAGGAATTGGAGAGTCTTTGATGATGATCAACATATTATAAGTTTTTTACATATGGAAGAAACTTTCTAGGGCGCGGTGATCGATGAAGGAACCCATGACGAAAATCTTCGTGACTTTACGGTAATACCAGATCCAAGATCACCAGAATCTTCATCAAACATGGTAAACTCTATCCCAAAATCTGTAGTTAGATTAGAAAATTTTTATGATCTTCACGACAAGTTCAGAAAATCAGTGAACTGTAAAACGAATAGTTCCTCTTTGACGCATGAAAAGGTAAATTTGGGGACTAAAGACAACCCACAGTGCATTAATTTAGGGGTGGAGTGTTCTGAGCGAGAAAAAGTAGCGTTTATTAAGTTGTTTATGGAATTCAAAGATGTTTTTTCTTGGACGTACGACGACCTGAAAACCTTTGATCCTAACATCATACAACACGTTATTCCTATGAAACCCCAAACCCAACCTTTTCAACAAAAGTTAAGGAAAATGCATCCAAAACTCGAACCAACGGTCAAGAAGGAATTAAACAAACTCCTAAACGCTAAGATAATTTTCCCAGTTAGGCACACACAATGGGTCTCTAATATTGTCCCTGTCCGAAAGAAGAGTGGTGAAATCCGACTATGTGTCGATTTCTGAAATCTTAACCGAGCGTCTGATAAAGACAACTACCCTATCCCTCCCATGGAATAGATCCTTCAACAGGTATCTGGTTCTGAAAGATTATCCTTGTTGGATGGTTTTTCAGGGTACAAACAAGTCATTATGTCTCCTCCGGACCAACTCAAAACCACCTTCCGCACTCCATGGGGAACCTATGCTTATAGAAATATGCCCTTTGGACTCATAAACGTCGGTGCCACTTTCCAGAGGGCGATGGACTTTGCTTTCTGAGGCTTAATCAATCAATTTGTCGCAGTTTACCTGGATGACATCACTGTCTTCTTGAAAAATAAAGAAGACCATCTAGCTCATTTAAGATCAGTTCTACAATGATGTCGTAAGTACGACATTTATTTGAATCATAAAAAATCTATCTTCGCAGTAGAACAAGGTAAACTCCTCGGATTCATCGTATCGAGCGAAGGGATGATTATCGACCCTGAAAGAACTCAATTCATTTCGAAACTGCCTCCCCCCTCGTCAAAAAAGTCCATGCAATCTTTCTTAGGACAGATAAATTTTGTTAGGAGATTCGTCCCCAGCTTTTCAGAAATGGTGAGACCATTACAAAACCTAATAAAAAAGGATGTAGAGTACCATTGGGGACCTTTAGAAAGCTAGGATTTTGATTCAATAAAAAAGGCCATTATAGACGCTCCTTCTCTAATGAGCCCCGACTTTTCCCAAGAATTCAACCTCTACACGTTTGCCTCTGTCCGTTCATATGCTGCTGTCCTAACTCAAAAGAACGCTGAAAACAATGAAGTCCCGATTGCCTTTATGAGCTCATCCTTCAAAGGGCCGAAACTTAATTACCCAACAGTAGATCAACAAGCCTATGTTGTTTTCAAAGCAGTAAAGCACTTCCGATCTTATCTTTTGAAATCTAGGACAAAAATCATTGTCCCTTACCCGGCCGTCAGAAATCTGTTAGTACAGAAAGAACTAGGCGAAAAAATGGCAAACTAGGTCACATCCTTGCAAGAGTATGACATAGAAATCACCCCAGCACAAATAGTAAGAGGCCAAGGTTTATGCAAGTTGGTCGTTGATTCAGCTGCAGGACAGCAAGAGGAAAATGATATGTTAAGTCCAAGACAACACTATCAAAATCAAATCTGTTGTGCACAAAACCGTGTTAGTCCCTGGTACGATGAAATAAAATTTTGTCTTATACACGGATCAACTCCCCGTCACCTTGATCCCACAAAAAGGAGAGAACTAAGATTAAAATCTGCTTCTTTTCAGCTGATTAATGGTATTCTGTTTCGTCAAAATTTTGATGCAGTACTAATCCGTTGTCTTGAGAAAGATGAAGCAAAAAAAGTCTTATTCGAATTGCATGCAGGAGAAGCTGGTGGGAATTTTGGTGGAGACACCACTTCCCATAAAGTATTAAGAGTAGGTTATTACTGGCCTACCCTTTTTAAAGACGCTCATGCTTTATGTCGCAAGTGTGTGATTTGCCAAAAAACATCCGGACGGATATAGAAACCAGCTTTCCCTTTGCAACCAGTTTCGGTAGACTCCCTTTTTCAGCAGTGGGGTCTTGATATTATAGGCCCAATCAATCCGCCATCCTTGCAGCAACATAAATATATTATAACAACCACAAATTACTTCACCAGGTGGTCCGGGGCTGCCCCATTAAAAGGTGTAAATACCAGTCAGGTAATATCCTTCTTGAATTCAAAAATTATTACCCGCTTCGGTATTCCTGAATGCCAAGTATTTGACAATGCCTCTTATTTTTCGTCTCTTAAGATGAGTAATTTCTCTCTAGAAAAAAGAATTAAATTAAAGTATTATGCTAGCTATTACCTCCAAGGCAACGGTTTGGCAGAATCGACTAATAAAAATCTGATCAAAATAATCAAGAGAACAGTCTCTGAAAACCATAAAAATTGGCATAACGCATTGTTAAACACAATTTGGGCTAATAGTGTAGCTCCTAAAACTGCTGTGGGTAACTCACCTTTCTTTCTCGTTTACGGTAGGGAGGCGATTTTTCCACCACATGTCCTTCTTCCATCTCTATAGTTATCGCAGAAAGTACAGGTAGAGGACTGTCCCCCTTTGGAAAGTCAAATTAACGCTTTGTTAAAATTAGAAGAAGTGAGGGCTCAAGAAAAACGGAAATTGGATCAACATCAACTCATTGTTAAAAACTGGTTTGATTCCAATTCTGCCTCTGACAGAAATTTTGAGGTAGGTGACCTTGTCCTAAAATGGGATAAACCTCATGAGATAAAAGGAGAGCATACAAAGTTTCAGAACTTGTGGCTGGGACCATTTTTAATTGCTGAGAAATTGGGTCCCAGTTCCTTCCGATTACATAATTTAGAGGGACATCCAGACACCTTTCCGGTGAATGGCCAAGATCTAAAAAGGTACTTTGCCTGATGACACTCCCATGTACACTGTGTAAATATTTTTGTTTTGTTTGCTGTTTGTTTTTGTTTGCTGGTTTGTTTTGATTTTTCCTTTATGCTTATCAGTCTTTCTTTTGAAACACACATGCCTGGATCATGGGCTATGTCAGACAAAGATAACAGAAAAAATTCCCCTCTAAAATGACTGTTGAAAGTTGTTTAAACATCGACTGTGATATTTTTCTGAGTTTGCAGCCATGCTAAAGATAACTTGTTGTTTGAAAAGTGTTTCTTGATTTCAATCTACAATTGAAGGGACTCACGATCATCCATAAAAATTCTTTTTACGCTGTCCCTGTTCCTTAAGAGAACAACTCAAAGATGTCTCCCTGCTCTTGAAAGTTGGTTTTATTAACAAACTATTTCTAGATCTTAATGAAGGACAACTAAGAAATTTATTCAAGGTCTGTAACTTACTAAGATGTGTCCAAAACTAGGATTTTCAACGTCACCCCGCTCCATTAAATATCTTTAAAACTAAATAATCTTTCAGAGAGATGTGAGAAGTGCTTGTAAACCTGCCGGGATACTGAACAGGTCTGCTGATAGCGGGTAAAGGCATGCATAACGGCAATATAACTTCGTCGGGGTACTGAACAGGCCCGCTGACAACAAAGCAATGTTAAGTATATGAAAATTCTCAGATATGGATTCTTTTGACCTTTAATGTTGATGCAGGAGCATCTCAAGTGAGCCAACGCGGAGTCCAAAGACAACTGGAAAAGCGCCCAACACAAATTTTGAAAATGTATTGAAATATTAATGAAGCCATTAAGAAGGAGCGCCTTTGTAAAATGTAATCGGACCTTGAGCGATTCTCTCTCGTCCTTAATAGATATAAGCCATTTATGGTAGTTAATGCAAGTAGGTAGAATTGAATGTTAGATTAGACAGTTTTAGAGTGCAAGAGGGAAACGGGATATAGACACCCTCATTGTATATTGTAACATTATTCTGGAGAGCATAGAAGAGAAGCAGAGAGAGCTGTGTAGCAGACCCCATGTACCAAAGTTCTGAATTAATACAATAAAGTTGTGATTCAGACTCATGGTGTCCATATATTCTTTGTGTATGCATCTTTGAATGTCATGCTCATGAATGTTTNAAGAGGAAAGGGAAGAGGAATGAGTTTCAATTGTTTCTCTATCTGAGCAAGAGTTCCTGCAAGGAGTGCATTTGAATTGTCTGCAAGGAGTGCGTCGACAAGGTGTTCAGAGGTTTGTCTCTGAAAGCTCAGGAGATATAGCTTTTGTTCTTATTCACACAAGAGGTGCAGTTAGGCACAGGAGCCATGCAAGGAGTGTGCAGGCTGAAAGAAATCTTAGAGTTACGAACCTGAGCGAAGTATTGAGAGACTGCTGCTACAGGTGTGCGCAGAGTCAAAGGATTTCAACACTTGAAAGTGTTTGAAAGTCTGCCACAAGGAGTGCATGCAAGATTTTTCTGAAAGATTCAAAGTTGGGGAAAGCTCAGAAGGAATTAGACCTTTCGAAGGAGTCGAAGGAAGGCATAGTGACGAGGGACTACAGGAGGATGAGTTCCGTGGAGAAAAACACCTTGGTTAGTTGTGCAAAAGTTCACAAGAGAAAGAACGAACGGTCGGGATTCTCTGAAGAGATTTCACGAAGCCCCGAGAGCCGTCAGATCTCACGGAAGAGCCAGGGAGTTATCGAGAGTATTCCTAAAAGGTTCTAATCTCAAGAGGAGTAGGACCGTCGATCCAAGCCACAAGGGCTGTTGGATTTACAAGCGAATTCCTATTTCGGGATTTCATGGGTGGAAGTCCCGTAAACTTTGCAACAGGAATCGCGATATCACGATACACGAAATTCTGAAAGCCAAAAGGACGGTGTGGGACCATAAGAGTCAGCGAGGCAGACAGGTGGCACGCTATTTTGGAGTTTCACAGAGTAAAATTCCGAATTCATTGCAATAGGATTCACGATATTGCGAAGTCCGAAGTCCCGACAGAAGTAAAGGGGCATTGAAAGGTCAACCTTGTGAGTGCATTGAAATTTCGGAAAATCGGGTTTCGGGAATTGTGGGAATAAGTTGCTTGACATTGCAACCGCCAAAATTGCGATAAGGACAAGTCACGAAAGAGAAAGAGGAAAGGTCAGTGTTGACTGATTTTTAGATTTCAGAATCTAGAGATAAGGCACTTGACTAACAGATTCACAAAGGTGCGAAGTTTGACCTCTCGAGGTATAAAGGAGGAATTTATTGAAGTTAGTTGTGGGTGTAGATTTCTCGAAAGGCAAATAGAAGATCCATTGCTGAGAGCTCTTCAGGCCAAGGAGAGAAGAATGATCCTGTTGACGTGGACCTTTCGACCTGTGGGTTGAGGGGTAGACGGAGCTGTCATCAAATGTGCTTCGTTCTGATATGGAACTTCTTGACAGGATACAGATATCGGAGTGGGTTAATTGACATCCCTGTCGAGGCTATGGACGCCTGCTGGCAGCAACGACCCTGTCAACAATATTGAATATTTTAACTTTAATATCATGACTATCTTCTGTTAAGATTGTTGTCAGTTTTCGTATCTTTAAAATAATGGTAATATGAAGTTGGAATGCATTATAATTGATAATGATGTTCAGACATCTTTTTAGTTGTTTTCGATTTGAAATTTTTTCTGATTATCCTAATCTGAACTCGTTCATTTGGCAGAGATAACTGCTTCTCCCAGCGTGTCGCCATTGTTGGCAGAAATAATATAATTTCTATTTTTTATAAGCTGCCTACACACGGTCTTTAAATTCTCGTTACTCGTCATGACCATTCTCACTAAAACAACACTTGTCACTTCTTGCTTTTTGCACATCTTACTTTCGATTTTTGTTTTCATGACTGTAAGCATGAAAACGCGCAGCTAGAATTGACACTTTGTTTTGATTTTTGATTAAGGAAAACTGTTCATATGGTCTATTATCGAATTATCGTATTTTGCTATGAACTTGATTGTTTCCCTTGTTTATAACCCCTTGGTCCTAAACATGCCTTGGTTACATAAGTGAAAGACCTCCACTCATTAATAATCGATTAATATTAATGGGGTTTTTGATTCATAAAACTTTTAATTATCCAATGTTTAATTGATACATTTACTTTGTAATCAAGTCATAAACGTGCGTTCTATGGTTTTCAAGTGTTTACATCCTTATACGTGCCCATATGCCAAGGTATCATATGAAGTACAACATGTTTATATTTCTCTGTATGACCTCGGGCTTCACAATCTCATTCCCACGCATGGTGATTAACGCCTCTGCCTACCATTTCGAACTGTCATTGCATTGTTTTGTGGAAACTCGGGGCTATGACTCTGTGTTTTCTTATCAAACCCTACCTCCAATTTCGGTGTTGATTCCCTTCTGTTCGCCATGGCTCCAGTGGTAAGGATTGAGCCCAATGGCATCCAAACCTTGTTATCGTATGACAACGCCAGAGACGAATAAGAAAGGAAGGACTGGCGTTTGTTTATTGAAAAGTTTAAGGGTTTCAATATGAGAGTTGCCCAAGATTTCGCATTGACCTTTGACGGTTGTAGAGAAAATATAGGTGACGTGTAGCTGGAGGTGACTGAACAATTTTTAAGCCAAGCTACGAGTTTACCAGTTGTCGGGCAAAAATGGTTCAAGAACGCAAAAGTTGAAGAGGTCCCCTGGTCATTGTTGTTCACCTCAAGGAAAATTGCCAGTTGCGACCGAGGTATGCCTGTCTCATCTTTAAAACCTAGATGGCATGATCTGTTAGCTATTGTAAAATAGTTCATTACGTGTGAAGGAAGATTTGGGTTGGTTTTCTTGTATCACCTGCGATTGCTTATGAGTTTCATTGACTTCCTGTTGAACATGCCCTACTTCCTCCTTAGAAGTCTGTACAAGATGGGAAAGTGATTTAGGAGGTAGATGTCTGATTCTAGTTTGTTCCATCATGGTTTAATTAAGATTATCCTTCTACATTAGTTGCAATCAAACAACGATTGTTGGGATGCTTTTGTGTTACAAAATGGCTTTGGTAATACTGAGTTGGGACAGGTTGACAAGCCTGTTATCACAGAAACCCTTGTGAAACCTACCACCTCTCCTCCACCGCTCTTGCCCTGTGATCCTGTCTCTAATTTGGAACCCTCGACCTACCCTGATGCTACTCAACCGGACATTCAACCGGATTCGCACCCAAAAAGTTGCACTAAAATTGATAAAAAAACCCAGAGCAAAGAAACTAAAGGGCAGTGTCGACATTAATTATAAGAATAAAAGGGTCGGCCGCTGGATTTCACGATGTGCTCAAAACAAACCTAAACCCTGTGCAGACACAAAAAACAAAATTGACGTAAGTGAAGACTCGGATTCGGAAATTGAAAGGTTCTTGGCCGAAGAGTATCCATTGTCATATGGACTTTGTCCTGACAGACCCTACGATTATGTTACCAACCTGCCACCGTGTCTAAAGGAAAATCCTGATTTTCCTGGCATCAAACTCCGTGACAAACCTACCTTTCGCATGGACGATGCTCCAATCGTTAATGATATCAGTGCGAATGCACAGTCTCTACAGCCACAGTGCATTGAATGTTGATCCTAGATCGACATGTATTATGCAGATGTGCCTTTGCTACAGTCCAGGCTTAAATCTATGAAAGATCAAGTGGATTCATTGACAAACGAGAACAGTAGGCTCCAATCCATAGCTCAAGCAAAGGAAAAATGCCTAAAAACTACAAGGTCTCTCATTTTTAAGAATGTAGAGGCAGCGACAGCAATAGTAAAATCCAAGATTGCTTGATATGTTTTGATTTGAGGTATGATCTTTTTCAAGTTTAGTATGATTTTGTCTTCCTCAATTTAGGATATACGATTTTTTGAACAAATTACTTTTCTTATAAAAATTAGTTTGTTTTGTTGATTGAATAAAATATGATTGTATTAGTAATTATAACTAGCTACAGAATCGTAAGATTCTGTAGCCAGTTAGAAAAAATTCGAGTTGCTTGATTTTATAATTGAAAACATATGTAAAATTTCCCCATTTTTGTTTGTTAATAGGAACCCATGATTTCTAAGGATATTTGAAGCACTGTTGAGATCTTCCAGCCATATGAACTTTATGTTTTTAGTAAATAGATTAGGTTGTTTGTATTTTGATATCAAGTAAAATCAGGGAGGTTGCATCCCCCATATTTTTGGAACAGATTTGATATTATCAACAGGAAACATTGTGTTCCTGAAACCTATATAAGCATGTTATTTTGTAAACATGAGATCATCTCTGCCTGGGGCAAGACTATGGATTTTTCATTTACAGACTTGAATGAAATATAATAATGGTTACAGCTTGAGCTTTTCCATATTGTGGTTTTATTCAAATTATGATTGTTTCAATTTGCAATTAGATTGTGATTGCTTTCACTGTCATGATTTACTACAAGTTGGCATGATAAAAATTTACATATTATCCATGTTTTATGTTCCAGATTTAACACACAACAATCATTTTTTTCACACTTAGATTAAGAGATTTATCTTCATCAGTTGTCGAACATTTATACACAAGTTCTCACAACAGGATTTATCTTAATGTGGATGCTTGTGAAATTATGAGATTGTTGTGATCACATCTCTTATATGTTTTATCATTTGAATTCCATTATTGTTGCTTCACATTTATAAGAAGCAATTGTAGGTTCTATTGCAGGTTTACTTCATCAGACAGGGAGATTGGATGTTGCACATTGAACAAATATTGGATGCGATAACAGGTCAGTTTGCTAGTTTAATTTCATTAGTTTAATGAATACAGGAACTTCCTGTGGCTAAAACATTTTCTATTATCTGTGATTTCTGTTTTCAATTAGACAGTTTGATATTCCATTTCCTGGTTATAAACATTATAAGAAAATAAATCAAAAATATTGAAAAATAGCTTTGCTGTTGTTTAAAAAATCAATTCATATTCGATTTTCGCGGATTTAGATTAAAATTCGTATTTTGTAAATGTTATATATATATATATATATTAGAAATATAATCATTTGTATATATTGTACATATAATAAGTAGAGTTATTTTAAAAATATTAGTTAGTAAACTGTGAATATATATTAGATCTATATATAGTTTTCAACGATTACTATTAATCAAAGTTATTACATTTCCTTTAGTTTTGTTTTTCATTTTCTTCAAGAATTAGATCGGCCAACGGAGTCGCTAAAACCGTCGGAGTGGATTAATATAAACGGCTTGGGTTAATTAGACAACCCCGGACAGGATTCACTCCTCCAATTGACAAGCGATCAATTTCGCCCGTAAACAAATGGTGCTAGAAGGAGGGCCTGAAAACTATTAATGGGACGAGGAGGTCGTAAGACTCCTCCACCACCTACCTGCTCACCTATAGTGACTAGAATTCATTTAGACAACAACATTTTCCCTCAAACAACAACCACATCAAACGACGATCTACTGGTCACAGTTGAATCAGTAACTCCAAATCCTACGGGTGGTGACATACAAGAGATTGTTCGACAATCTCTCATAAGAACGCACAGTGCCTTAGTCCGTATAAGACAACCAAGCCGACCTTTGAATCAACCATTAGAATTCTCTGATATTAGAGAACAACTTGGAGGTACTGACCTTACCTTAAACCCTACAGATCCAATCCTCACTTCTGTAGTAGGAGGATCTGGTATACCACCATCACCACCTCCTTCATCTCCTTCTTCTTTTGGAGAAGAATCCTATGACGAAGGCAATTTCTCCTCTCAGCCTTCCACACCACCCACACCTATGGCCAACCCGAAAAATCCCACCATACCTTGGCTCGACCAAGATGCAGTGGCCATACATGGGCCTCAACATCCTTTACCAAATCACCCAGAGAAATGGCTCCCTTAATTTGACCCGGACTCCAAACAGATCATTGAAGATCACATCAAAAAGTTTATGTTAGCCATTAGACTCCGTAGTGTTGAGCACGAAGATGCAGTCTGTATATTGTTACCCTACACCTTTGAGGGTAATGCCTCTACCTGGTACTTTGCCCAACAGCCTCACACCATCGTGTCATGGGAGAAATTTGAATCCTGTTTCCTTGAGAAGTTCGGAGACGACAAGTCTCCTGAAGTTCTAGTCATAGAGCTTTCTAGTCTAAGAATAAACCCCAAAGAAAAGATCAAAGACTTTAATCAAAGGTTCTTGACAGTAAAGAACCGAATCCCCACAAATTTGATGCCTGCCGAGAATCTTATTATCACATATTATATGAAAGCCTTACATCAAAACATAGCCATTTGGGTGAAGAGATTCAAGAAATCCATGTTGTTAGAAGCCTTCGAAGAGGCCAGTCAGATCGAGAAAGACATTCTTAGTTTAAAAGACACTACTAGCAACGAGACAGAGACTAGTTCATCGACCAAAAAGAAAATCGAAAACCTCCCTAGACCTTCCCAAAACAAAGCTCAACCTGAAAGCTCAGATTTAGAAAACTTACAGAAAGTCGTTCAAAAAATGTCCAACCAAGTTATAGATTTGAAAAGGATGGCTGAAGAAACTTCTTCGAGCAAAGGGCCTTACAAACCCCCTTTTAGGAAGCCTTTTACCACCAACCGACCTAATTCAAATACTGAAGGCCTAAATCTAGAAAGCTGACAATTTGCTATTCAAACGATTCTAGAAGCACATGATAACCTGATTCCTCCCGAGATTCCTTAAGAAGTAGCTGAACAAGAGACACTAGAAGAAGATGAATCTTCTCCGAACATTTTTGGACATTTTTCGAATAGCATTTTTCAAGCTAATTTCGAAACAGTGCACCCGTACAATACTAGGAGCAAGACAACAAATAATTCTTTTTCTGAAATCACTACGACTTTGCCTCCAAAATAGTCTAAATCGATTGAGACTAAACATAATTCAGTGAACCCAAGTTTAGATTATGATTTGGTTGATGATTTAAAGAAGCTTAGGGCTAACATTTATGTTTATGAATAATTAAAATTCCCTTTTCTTCTACAAAAAATGTTGCAGAATATTGCAAAGAACAATCCGAACAGTAACAAAGGTGTTCAAAACAACCCCAAAATTCCTCAGAAGGCCTCCGCCAAAACTACTTCCGAGCCTCACGATAAAATAAACCTTCCTGTAAATAATGTAACAAATGTAGATAAACCAGTTTTAGAGGCTGTGAGTAAAAAACAAAAAACTTCCACTGTTAATACTCTTAGAAATGTCCCTCCATTTTTGTTAACTTTTAAAATTTTCAATAGGAACGTACATAACTGTATGGTAGATTCAGGTGTGTCATCTAACGTAATGCCTTGGTCTGTTTGTCAAAAGATTAATGTCGAAGTTCAACCATCCAGCTTGAAGATTATCCAGCTTGATCGAACTAGTGTTAAAGTGATAGGCGAATTAAGAAATGTGCTTATAAGATTGTCGTCTAATCCTAAAGTTCATAAAGTGATTGATATTATTGTTGTAGATATCCCAGAAGTTTATGGTTTGTTTTTAAGTAGAGACTGGTCAGAACAATTACATGGTTATTTTGCGACGGACTGGTCTCACCTGTGGCTGCCCGAGAATGGAAAGCCCAACATAATCAAGGTAAATCGTGAACATTATCTGAATTTCATGGTGACTGATTTAAATGATCCCAATGAATCATTCACACCTTCTGCCGATTCGCCCGAAATACAGGGGATGGATACTTTTTTCGGTAATTTCATGGCCGAAACTTCCACTATCACTAACCCGAAACAACAGTCTGAAATTTTGACATATACACAGCCAACAACTTCTTCTCAGTGGACACATGCAACCGAAAAAAATCAAATATGGTCTCTGTACTTTGATGGGTCAAAATCCAAGGAAGGAGATGGTGCAGGTTGCGTACTCATCGATCCAGCAGGTAACAAGACCCTGATTACTTGCAGGTTAGAATTCGAATGTACAAACAACACAACGGAATATGAGGCACTCTTGCAAGGCCTCAAAAAAGCATTAGATATGAACATTCAAAATTTGACTGTCTTTGGTGATTCAGAAATCGTGGTTAGATAGGTAAAAAATTCTATCCACTGTTTATCCCCGCACCTTAAAAGCTATCAAACTGAGGTATGGAATTTGATAAACAAATTTTCTGCATTTAACATAAATTCTATTCCTATATCGAATAATTCGGAAGCTGATTTGTTAGCTAACGTCGCTTCAAAACTTTTTCCTGCAGAAGGCTTATCTCTGAATGCATTCTCTGTCGAACTGTTGTTCAGACCGTCTATCCCAGACAACATCACGAATTGGAGAGTCTTTGATGACGATCAACAGATTATAAGTTTTCTGCATATGGAAGAAACTGTCTAGGGCGTGGTGATCGACGAAGGAACCCATGACGAAAATCTTCGTGACTTTACGGTAATACCAGATACGAGATCACCAGAATATTCATCAGACATGGTAAACTCTATCCCAAAATCTGTAGTTAGATTAGAAAAATTTTATGATCTTCACGATAAGTTCAGAAAATCAGTGAACTGTAAAATGAATAGTTCCTCTTTGACACATGAAAAGGTAAATTTGGGGACTAAAGACAACCCACAGTGCATTAATTTAGGGGTGGGGTGTTCTGAGCGAGAAAAAGTAGCGTTTATTAAGTTGTTTAAGGAATTCAAAGATGTTTTTTCTTGGACGTACGACGACCTAAAAACCTTTGATCCTAACATCATACAACACGTTATTCCCATGAAACCCCAAACCCAACCTTTTCAACAAAAGTTAAGGAAAATGCATCCAAAACTCAAACCAACGATCAAGAAGGAATTAAACAAACTCCTGAATGCTAAGATAATTTTCCCAGTTAGGCACACACAATGGGTCTCTAATCTTGTCCCTGTCCGAAAGAAGAGTGGTGAAATCTGACTATGTGTCAATTTTTGAAATCTTAACCGAGCATCTGATAAAGACAACTACCATGTCCCTCCCATGGAACAGATCCTTCAACAGGTATCTGGTTCTGAAAGATTATCCTTGTTGGATGGTTTTTCAGGGTACAACCAAGTCCTTATGTCTCCTCCGGACCAACTCAAAACCACCTTCCGCACTCCATGGGGATCCCACGCTTATAGAAAGATGCCCTTTGGACTCATAAACATCGGTGCCACTTTCCAGAGGGCGATGGACATCGCTTTCCAAGGCTTAATCAATCAATCTGTCGTAGTTTACCTGGATGACACCACTGTCTTCTCGAAAAATAAAGAAGATCATCTAGCTCATTTAAGATCAGTTCTATAGCGATGTCATAAGTACGACATTTATTTGAATCATAAAAAATCTATCTTCGCAGTAGAACAAGGTAAACTCCTGGGATTCATCGTATCGAGCCAAGGGATGATTATCGACCCTGAAAGAACTATAGTCATTTCGAAACTGCCTCCCCCCTCGTCAAAAAAGTACATGCAATCTTTCTTAGGACAGATAAATTTTGTTAGGAGATTCATCCCCATCTTTTCAGAAATGGTGAGACCATTACAAAACCTAATAAAAAAGCATGTACAGTACCATTGGGGACCTTTAGAAAGCCAGGCTTTTGATTCAATAAAAAAGGCCATAATGGACGCTCCTTCTCTAATGAGCCCTGACTTTTCCCAAGACTTCACCCTCTACACGTTTGCCTCTGACCGTTCATACGCTGCTGTCCTAACTCAAAAGAACGCTGAAAACAACGAATTCCCAATTGATTTTATGAGCTCAGCCTTTAAAGGTGTTAAACTTAACTACCCAACAGTAGATCAACAAGCCTATGCTGTTTTTAAAGCAGTAAAGAACTTCTGATCTTATCTTTTGAAATCTAGGACGAAAATCATTGTCCCTTACCCGACTGCCAGAAATTTGTTAGTACAGAAAGAACTAGGCGAAAAAAGGGTAAACTAGGTCACATCCTTGCAAGAGTATGGCATAGAAATCACCCCAGCACAAATAGTAAGAGACCAAGGTTTATGCAAGTTGGTCGCTGATTCAGCTGCAGGACAACAAGAGGAAAATGATATGTTAAGTCCAGGACAACACTATCAAAATCAAATCTGCTATGAAAAAAACCATGTTAGTCCCTGGTACGATGACATACAATTTGGTCTTATACACGGATCAACTCCCCGTCACCTTGATCCCACAAAAAGGAGAGAACTAAGATTAAAATCTGCTTATTTTCAGCTGATTAATGGTATTTTGTTTCGTCAAAATTTTGATGGACTACTAATGCGCTGTCTTGAGAAAGATGAAGCAGAAAAAGTCTTATTCGAATTGCATGCAGGAGAAGCTGGTGGGCATTTTGGTGGAGACACCACTGCCCATAAAGTATTAAGATAAGGTTATTACTGGCCTACCCTTTTTAAAGACACTCATGATTTATGTCACAAGTGTGTGATTTGCCAAAAAACATTCAGACGGATACAGAAACCAACTTTCCCTTTGCAACCAGTTTCAGAAGACTCCCCTTTTCAGCAGTGGGGTCTAGATATTATAGGCCCAATCAATCCGACATCCTCACAGCAGCATAACTATATTATAACAACCACAAATTACTTCACCAGGTGGTCCGAGGCTGCCCCATTAAAAGCTGTAAATACCAGTCAGGTAATATCCTTCCTGAATTCAAATATTATTACCCGCTTCGGTATTCCTGAATGCCTAGTATTTGACAATGCCTCCTATTTTTCGTCTCTTGAGATGAGTGATTTCACTCTAGAAAAAGGAATTAAATTAAAGTATTCTGCCAGCTATTACCCCCAAGGAAACAGTTTGGCAGAATCGACTAATAAAAATATGATCAAAATAATCAAGAGAACAGTCTCTGAAAACCATAAAAATTGGCATAACGCATTGTTAAACGCAATTTGGGGTGATAGGGTAACTCCTAAAACTGTTGTGGGTAATTCACATTTCTTTCTCATTTACGGCAGGGAGGTGATTCTTCCACCACATGTCCTTCTTCCATCTCTATAGTTATCCCAGAAAGTACAGGTAGAGGACTGTCCCCCTTTGGAAAGTCAAATTAACGCTTTGTTAAAATTAGAAGAAGTGAGGGCTCAAGCAAAACGGAAATTGGATCAACATCAACTCATTGTTAAAAACTGGTTTGATTCCAATTCTGCCTCTAACATAAATTTTGAGGTAGGTGACCTTGTCCTAAAATGGGATAAACCTCGTGAGGGAAAAGGAGAGCATACAAAGTTTCATAACTTGTGGCTGGGACCATTTTTAATTGTTAAGAAATTGGGTCCTAGTTCCTTCCGATTAAAGAATTTAGAGGGACAGCCAGACACCTTTCCGGTGAATGGCCAGGCTCTAAAAAGGTACTTTGCCTGATGACACTCCCATGTACACTGTGTAAATATTTTTTTTTGTTTGCTGTTTGTTTTTGTTTGCTGGTTTGTTTTGATTTTTCCTTTATGCTTATCAGTCTTTCTTTTGAAACACAGATGCCTTCATCATGGGCTATCTCAGACAAAGAGAACAGAAAAATTTCCCCTCTAAAATGACTGCTGAAAGTTGTTTAAATATCGACTGTGATATTTTTCTGAGTTTGCAGCCATGCTAAAGATAACTTGTTGTTTGAAAAGTGTTTCTTGATTTCAATCTGCAACTGAAGGGACTCACGGTCATCCATAAAAATTCTTTTTACACTGTCCCTGTTCCTTAAGAGAACAACTCAGAGATGTCTCCCTGCTCTTGAAAGTCGGTTTTATTAACAAACTATTTCTATATCTTAATGAAGGACAGTTAAGAAATTTCTTCAAGGTCTGTAACTTACTAAGGTGTGTCCAAAACCAGGATTTTCAGTGTCACCCCGCTCCATTAAATATCTTTAAAACTAAATAAGCTTTCAGAGAGCTGTGGGACGTGCTTGTAAACCCACCGGGATACTGAACAGGTCTGCTGGCAGCGGGTAAATGCATGCATAACGCCAAGATAACTTTGTTGGGGTATTGAACATGCACGTTGGTAGCGAAGCAATGTCAGGTATATGAAAATTCTCAGATATGGATTCTTTTGATCTTTAATGTCCTTCATTCTGATCTGGAACTTCTTGACAGGATAGAGATATCGGAGTGGGTTAATTGACATCCCTGTCGAGGCTATGGACGCCTGCAAGCAGCAGCGGCCCTGTCAACAATATTGAAGATTTTAACTTTAAAATCATGACTCTCTTCTGTTAAGATTGTTGTCAGTTTTCGTATCTTTAAAATAACGATAATCTAAAGATGGAATGCATTATAATTGATAATGATGTTCAGACAACTTTTGGTTGTTTTCGATTTGAATTTTTTTCTGATTATCCTAATCTGAACTCGTTCATTTGGCAGAGATAACTGCTTCTCCCAACGTGTCGCCATTGTTGGCAGCAATAATATAATTTCTGTTTTTTATAAGCTGCCTACACAGGGTCTTTAAATTCTTGTTAATCGTCATGACCATTCTCACTAAAACAACACTTTTCGCTTCTCGCTTTTTGCACATCTTCCTTTCGATTTTTGTTTTCATGACTGTAAGCATGAAAACTCGTAGCTGGAATTGACAATTTGTTTCAATTTTTTATTAAGGAAAATTGTTCATATGGTCTATTATCGAATTATCGTATTTTTCTATGAACTTGATTGTTTCACTTGTTTATAACCCCTTGGTCCTAAACATTCCTTGGTTACATAAGTGAAAGACCTCCACTCATTAATAATCGATTAATATTAATGGGGTTTTTGATTCATAAAACTTTTAATTATCCAATGTTTAATTGATACATTTACTTTGTAATCAAGTCATAAACGTGTGTTCTATGGTTTTCAAGTGTTTACATCCTTATATGTGCCCATATTCCTTGGTATCATATGAAGTACAACATGATATTATTTCTCTGTATGGCATCGGGCTTCACGATCTCATTCCCACGCATGGTGATTAACGCCTCTGCCTACCATTTCGAACTGTCATTGCATTGTTTTGTGGAAACTTGGGGCTATGACTCAGTGTTTTCTTATCAAACCCTACCTCCAATTTCAGTGTTGATTCCCTTCTATTCGCCATGGCTCCAGTGGTAAGGATTGAGCCCAATGGAATCCAAACCTTGTTATCGTATGACAACGCCAGAGATGACTTAGAAAGGAATGACTGACATTTGTTTATTGAAAAGTTTAAGGGTTTCAATCTGAGAGTTGCCCAAGATTTCACATTGACCTTCGATGGTTGCAGAGAAAAGATAGGTGACGTGCAGCTGGAGGTGACTGAACAATTTTTAAGCCAAGCTACGGGTTTACCAGCTGTCGGGAAAAAATGGTTCAAGAACACAAAAGTTGAAGAGGTCCCCTGGTCATTGTTGTTCACCTCAAGGAAAATTGCCAGTTGCGACCGAGGTATGTCTGCCTCATCTTTAAAGCCTAGATGGCATGATCTGTTAGCTATTGTGAAACAATTCATTACGTGTGAAGGAAGATTCGGGTTGGTTTTCTTGTATCACCTGCAATTGCTTATGAGTTTCATTGACTTCCCATTGAACATGCCCTACTTCCTCCTTAGAAGTCTGTACAAGATGGGAAAGTGGTTTAGGAGGCATAAGTCTGATTCTAGTTTGTTCCATCATGGTTTAATTAAGATTATCCTTGTACATCAGTTGCAATCAAACAACGATTGTTGGGATGCTTTTGTGTTACGAAATGGCTTTGGTAATAGTGAGTTGGGACACGTTGACAAGCCTGTTATCACATAAACCCTTATGAAACCTACCACCTCTCCTCCACCACTCATGCCCTGTGATCCTGTCTCTAATTTGGAACCCTCGACCTACCCTAATTCTACTCAACTGGACAGTCAACCGGATTCGCACCCAAAAAGTTGCACTAAAATTGTTAAAAAACCCACAGGGAAGAAACTAAAGGGCATCGTCGATGTTAATTATAATAATAAAAGGGTTGGTCGTTGGATTTCACGATGTGCTCGAAACAAACCTAAACCCTGTGCAGACACAAAAAACACAATTGAGGTAAGTGAAGACTCGGATTTGGAAATTGAAAGGTTCTTGGCCGAAGAGTATCGATTGTCATATGGACTTTGTCCTGATAGACCCTATGATTATGTTACCAACCTGCCACCATGTCTAAAGGAAAATCCTGATTTTCCTGGCATCAAAATCTGTGACAAACCTACCTTTTGCATGGATGATGCTCCAATCGTTAATGATATCAGTGCCAATGCACAGTCTCTACAACCACAGTGCAATGAATGTTGATCCTGGATCGACGGGTATTATGCAGATGTGCCTTTTCTACAGTCCAGGCTTAAATCTCTGAAAGATCAAGTGGATTCATTGACAAACAAGAACAGTAGGCTCTAGTCCATAGCTCAAGCAAAGGACAAACACCTAAAAACTACAGGGTCTCTCATTTTTAAGAATGTAGAGGCAACGACAACAATAGTAAACTCCAAGATTGCTTGATATGTTTTGATTTGAGGTATGATATTTTTCAAGTTTAGCATGATTTTGTCTTCCTCAATTTAGGATATACGATTTTTTGAACAGATTACTTTTCTTATAAAAATTAGTTTGTTTTGTTTGTTGAATAAAATATGATTGTAGTAGTAATTATAACTAGCTACAGAATCATAAGATTCTGTAGCCAGTTAGAAAAAATTCGAGTTGCTTGATTTTATAATTGAAAACATATCTAAAATTTCTCCATTTTTGTTTGTTAACAGGAACCCATGATTTCTAAGGATATTTGAAGCACTGTTGAGATCTTCCATCCATATGAACTTTATTTTTTTAGTAAATAGATTAGGATTTTTGTATTTTGATATCAAGTAAAATCAGGGAGGTTGCATCCCCCATATTTTTGGAACAGATTTGATATTATCAACAGGAAACATTGTGTTCCTGGAACCTATCTAAGCATGTTATTTTGTAAACATGAGATCATCTCTGCCTGGGGCAAGACTATGTATTTTTTATTTACAGACTTGAATGAAATATAATACTGGTTACAACTTTAGCTTTTCCATATTGTGGTTTTATTCAAGTTATGATTGTTTCAATTTGCATCTAGATTGTGCTTGCTTTCGCTGTCATGATTTACTACAAGTTGGAATGATAAAAATTTACATGTTATCCATGTTTTATGTTCCAAATTTAACACACAACAATCATTTAGTTCACACTTAGATTAAAAGATTTATCTTCATCATTTGTCGAACATTTATATACAAGTTCTCACAGCAGGATTTATCTTAATGTGGCTGCTTGTGAAATTATGAGATTGTTGTGATCGCATCTCTTATATGTTTTATCATTCGAATTCCATTATTGTTGCTTCACATTTATAAGAAACAATTGTAGGTTCTGTTGCAGGTTTACTTCATCAGACAGGGAGATTGGATGCTGCACATTGAACAAATATTGGATGCGATAACAGGTCAGTTTGCTAGTTTAATTTCATTAGTTTAATGAATACAGGAACTTCCTGTAGCTAAAACATTTTCTATTATCTGTGATTTCTGTTTTCAATTAGACAGTTTGATATTCCATTTCCTGGTTATAAACATTATAAGAAAATAAATAAAAAAGATTGAAAAATAGATTTGTTGTTGTTTAAAAAATCAATTCATATTCCATTTTCACGGATTTAGATTAAAATTCGTATTTTGTAAATGTTATATATATATATTAGAAATAGAATCATTTGTATATATTGTACATATAATAAGTAGAGTTATTTTAAAAATATTAGTTAGTAAACTATGAATATATATTAGATCTATATATAGTTTTCAGTGATTACTATTAATCAAAGTTATTACATTTCCTTTAGTTTTGTTTTTCATTTTGTTTAGGGCTTAGATCGGCCAATGGAGCCGCTAAAACCGTCGCAGTGGATTAATCCAAACGGCTTGGGTTAAGTAGACAACCCCAAACTAGATTCACTCCTCCAGTTGATGAGCGATCAATTTCACCCGTTAACAAATGGCGCTAGAAGGAGGGCCTGGAAACTATTAATGGCACGAGGAGGTCGTAAGAATCCTCCACCACCTACCCGCTCACCTATAGTGACTATAATTCATTCAGACGACAACATTGTACCTCAAACAACAACCACATCAAACGACGATCTACGGGTCACAGTTGAAACAGTAACTCCAAATCCTACGGGTGGTGACATACAAGAGATTGTTCGGGAATCTCTCATAAGAATGCACAGTGCCTTAGCCCGTATAAGACAACCAAACCAGCCTTTGAATCAACCATTAGAATTCTCTGATATCAGAGAACAACTTGGAGGTACTGACCTTACCTTAAACCCTACAGATCCAATTCTCACTCCTGTAGTAGGAGGATCTGGTATACCACCATCACAACCTCCTTCATCTCCTTCTTCTTCTGGAGAAGAATCCTCTGACGAAGGCAGTTTCTCCTCTCAGCCTTCGACACCACCCATACCTATGGCCAACCCGAACAATCCCTCTAGAACTTGGCTCGACCAAGATGCAGTGGCGATACCTGGGCCTCAACATCCTTTACCAAAGCACCCGGAGAAATGGCTCCCTAAATTTGACCCCGACTCCAATTAGATCACTGAAGATGACATAAAAAAGTTTATGTTAGCCATTAGACTCCGTAGTGTTGAGCACGAAGACGTAGTCTGTAGATTGTTTCCCTACACCTTTGAAGGTAATGCCTCTACTTGGTACTTTTCCCAACAACTTCACACCATCGTGTCATGGGAGAAATTTGAATCCTATTTCCTTGAGAAGTTCGGAGACGACAAGTCTCCTGAAGTTCTAGTCATGGAGCTTTCTAGTTTAAGAATGAACCCCAAAGAAAAGATCAAAGACTTTAATCAAAGGTTCTTGACACTAAAGAACCGAATCCCCACATATTCGATGCCTGTCGAGAATCTTATTATCGCATATTATACGAAAGCCTTACATCAAAACATAGCCATTTGGGTAAAGAGATCTAAGAAATCCACGTTGTTAGAAGCATTCGAAAAGGCTAGTCATATCGAGAAAGACATTCTCAGTTTAAAATACACTACTAGCAACGAGACAGAGACTAGTTCATCGTCCAAAAATAAAATCGAAATCCTCCCTAGACCTTCCCAAAACAAAGCTCAACCTGAAAGCTCAGATTTAGAAAACTTACAGAAAGTCGTTCAAAAACTGTCCAACCAAGTTATAGATTTGAAAAGGAAGGCTGAAGAAATTTCTTCGAGAAAAGGGCCTTACAAACCCCCTTTTAGGAAGCCTTTTCCCACCAACCGACCTAATTCAAATACTGAAGGCCTAAATCTAGAAAGCCTGCAATTTGCTATTCAAACGATTCTAGAAGCACATGATAACTTGATTCATCCCGAGATTCCTGAAGAAGTAGCTGAACAAGAGACAGTAGAAGAAGATGAGTCTTCTTCGAACATTTTTGGACATTTTTCGGATAGCATTTTTCAAGCTAATTTCGAAATAGTGCACCCTTACAATACTAAGAGAAAGACAACAAATAAGTCTTCTTTTGAAATCACTACGACTTTGCCTCCAAAACAGTCTAAATCGATTGAGACTAAATAGAATTCAGTGAACCCAAGTTTAGATTATGATTTGGCTGAAGATTTAAACAAGCTTAGGGCTAACATTTATGTTTATGAATTATTAAAATTCCCTTTTCTTCTACAAAAAATGCTGCAGAATATTGCAGAGAATAATCCAAACAGTAACAAAGGTGTTCAAAACAACCCCAAAATTCCTCAGAAGGCCTCCGCCAAAACTACTTTTGAGCCTCACGATAAAATAAACCTTCCTGTAAATAATGTAACAAATGTAGAGAAACTAGTTTTAGAGGCTGCGAGTAAAAAGAAACAAACTTCCACTGTTAATACTCGCAGAAATGTCCCTCCATTTTTGTTAACTTTTGAAATTTTCAATAGGAATGTACATAACTGTATGGTAGATTCAGGTGCATCATCTAACGTAATGCCTTGGTATGTTTGTCAAAAGATTAATGTCGAAGTTCAACCATCCATCTTGAAGATTATCCAGCTTGATCGAACTAGTGTTAAAGTGATAGGCGAATTAAGAAATGTGCTTATAAGATTGTCGTCTAATCCTAAAGTTCATCAAGTGATTGATATTATTGTTGGAGATATCCCAGAAGTTTATGGTTTGTTTTTAAGTATAGTGTGGTCAGAACAATTACATGGTTATTTTGCAACGGACTGGTCTCACCTGTAGCTGCCTGAGAATGGAAAGCCCAACAGAATCAAGGTAAATCGTGAACGTTATCTGAAGTTCACAGTGACTGATTTAAATGATCCCAATGAACCATTCACTCCTTTTGCCGATTCGGCCGAAATACAGAGGATGGATACTTTTTTCGGTAATTTCATGGCTGAAACTTCCACTATAACTAACCTGGAACAACAGTCTAAAATTTTGACATTTACACAGCCAACAACTTCTTCTCTGTGGACACATGCAATCGACAAAAATCAAATATGGTCTCTGTACTTTGATGGGTGAAAATCCAAGGAAGGAGCTAGTGCAGGTTGCGTGCTCATCAATCTAGCAGGTAACAAGACCCTGAAAGCTTGCAGGTTAGAATTCGAATGTACAAACAACACAACAAAATATGAGGCACTCTTGCAAGGCCTCAGAAAATCATTAGATATGAACATTCAAAATTTGACTGTCTTTGGTGATTCAGAAATCGTGGTTAGACAAGTAAAAAATTCTATCCACTGTTTATCCCCGCACCTTAAAAGCTATCAAACTGAGGTATGGAACTTGATGAACAAATTTTCTGCATTTAACATAAATTCTATTCCTAGATCGAATAATTCGGAAGCTGATTTGTTAGCTAACGTTGCTTCAAAAAATTTTCCTACAGAAGGCTTATCTCCGAATGCATTCTCCGTCGAACTGTTGTTCAGACCGTTCGTCCCAGACAACATCACGAATTGGAAAGTCTTTGATGATGATCAACAGATTATAAGTTTTCTGCATATGGAAGAAACTTTCCGTGGCGTGGTGATCGACGAAGGAACCCATGATGAAAATATTCGTGACTTTACGGTAATACCAGATCCGAGATCACCAGAATCTTCATCAGACATGGTAAACTCTATCCCAAAATCTGTAGTTAGATTAGAAAAATTTTATGATCTTCATGACAAGTTCAGAATGAACTGTAAAATGAATAGTTCCTCTTTGACACATGAAAAGGTAAATTTGGGGACTAAAGACAACCCACAGTGCATTAATTTAGGGGTGGGGTGTTCTGAGCGAGAAAAAGTAGCGTTTATTAAGTTGTTTAAGAAATTCAAAGATGTTTTTTCTTGGACATATGATGACCTGAAAACCTTTGATCCTAACATCATACAACACGTTATTCCTATGAAACCCCAAACCCAACCTTTTCAACAAAAGTTAAGGAAAATGCATCCAAAACTCGAACCAACGGTCAATAAGGAATTAAAAAAACTCCTTAACGCTAAGATAATTTTCTCAGTTAGGCACACACAATGGGTCTCTAATATTGTCCTTGTCCGAAAGAAGAGTGGTGAAATCTGACTATGTGTCGATTTTCAAAATCTTAACCGAGCGTCTGATAAAGACAACTACCCTGTCCCTCCCTTGGAATAGATCCTTCAATAGGTATTTGGTTCTGAAAGATTATCCTTGTTGGATGGTTTTTCAGGGTACAACCAAGTCCTTATGTCTCCTCTGGACCAACTCAAAACCACCTTCCGCACTCCATGGGGAACCTATGCTTATAGAAAGATTCCCTTTGGACTCATAAACACCGGTGCCACTTTTCAGAGGGCGATGGACATCGATTTTCGAGGATTAATCAATCAATCTGTCGTAGTTTACCTGGATGATGTCACTGTCTTCTCGAAAAATAAAGAAGATCATCTAGCTCATTTAATATCAGTCCTACATCGATGTCGTAAGTACGACATTTATTTGAATCCTAAAAAATCTATCTTCGCAGTAGAACAAGGTAAACTCCTCGGATTCATCGTATCGAGCGAAGGGATGATTATCGACCCTGAAAGAAATCAAGTCATTTCGAAACTGCCTCCCCCCTCGTCAAGAAAGTCCATGCAATATTTCTTAGGACAGATAAATTTTGTTAGGAGATTTGTTCCCAGCTTTTCAGAAATGGTGAGACCATTACAAAACCTAATAAAAAAGGATGTACAGTACCATTGGGGACCTTTAGAAAGCCAGGATTTTGATTCAATAAAAAAGGCCATGATAGATGCTCTTTCTCTAATGATCCCCAACGTTTCCCAAGACTTCACCCTCTACACGTTTGCCTCTGACCGTTCATACGCTATTGTCCTAAGTCAAAAGAACGCTGAAAACAACGAAGTCCCAATTGCCTTTATGAGCTCAGCCTTCAAAGGGGTGAAACTTAATTACCCAACAGTAGATCAACAAGCCTAAGCTGTTTTCAAAGAAGTAAAGAACTTCCGATCTTATCTTTTCAAATCTAGGACGAAAATCATTGTCCCTTACCTGACTGTCAGAAATCTGTTAGTACAGAAAGAACTAGGTAAAAAAAGGGCAAACTAGGTCACATCCTTGCAAGAGTATGACATAGAAATCACCCCAACACAAATAGTAAGAGGCCAAGGTTTATGCAAGTTGGTCGTTGATTCAACTGCAGGATAGCAAGAGGAAAATGATATGTTAAGTCTAGGACAACACTATCAAAATCAAATCTGCTGTGCACAAAACCGTGTTAGTCCCTGGTACGATGACATAAAATTTTGTCTTATACATAGATCATCTCCCCGTCACCTTGATCCCACAAAAAGGAGAGCACTAAGATTAAAATCTTCTTCTTTTCAGCTGATTAATGGTATTTTGCTTTGTCAAAATTTTGATGGAGTACTAATGCGCTGTCTTGAGAAAGATGAAGCAGAAAAAGTCTTATTCGAATTGCATGCAGGAGAAGCTGGTGGACATTTTTGTGAAGACACCACTGCCCATAAAGTATTAAGAGAAGGTTATTAATGGCCTACCCTTTTTAAAGACGCTCATGCTTTATGTCGCAAGTGTGTGATTTGCCAAAAAGCATCCGGACGGATACAGAAACCAACTTTCCCTTTGCAACCAGTTTCGGTAGACTCCCCTTTTCAGCAGTGGGGTCTAGATATTATAGGCCCAATCAATCCGCCATCCTCGTAGCAGCATAAATATATTATAACAACCACATATTACTTCACCAGGTGGTCTGAGGTTACCCCATTAAAAGCTGTAAATACCAGTAAGGTAATATCCTTCCTGAATTCAAATATTATTACCCGCTTCGGTATTCCTGAATGCCTAGTATTTGACAATGCCTCTTATTTTTCGTCTCTTGAGATGAGTGATTTCACTCTAGAAAAAGGAATTAAATTAAAGTATTTTGCTAGCTATTACCCCCAAGGCAACCGTTTGACAGAATCGACTAATAAAAATCTGATCAAAATAATCAAGAGAACAATCTTTGAAAACCATAAAAATTGGCATAACGCATTGTTAAACGCAATCTAGGCTGATAGGGTAACTCCTAAAACTGTTGTGGGTAACTCACCTTTCTTTCTCATTTACGGCAGGGAGGTGATTCTTCCACCACATGTCCTTCTTCCATCTCTATAATTATCGCAGAAAGTACAGGTAGAGGATTGTCCCCCTTTGGAAAGTCGAATTAACGCTTTGTTAAAATCAAAAGAAGTGAGGGCTCAAGAAAAACAGAAATTGGATCAACATCAACTCATTGTTAAAAACTGGTTTGATTCCAATTCTACCTCTGACATAAATTTTGAGGTAGGTGACCTTGTCCTAAAATGGGATAAACCTCATGAGGGAAAAGGAGAGCATACAAAGTTTCAGAACTTGTGGTTGGGTCCCAGTTCCTTCCGATTACAGAATTTAGAGGGACAACCAGACACCTTTCCGGTAAATGGCCAAGCTCTAAAAAGGTACTTTGCCTAATGACACTCCCATGTACACTGTGTAAATATTTTTGTTTTGTTTGCTATTTGTTTTTCTTTGCTGGTTTGTTTTGATTTTTCCTTTATGCTTATTAGTCTTTATTTTGAAACACACATGCTTGCATCATGGGCTATGCTAGACAAAGAGAACAGAAAAATTTCCCCTCTAAAATGACTGTTGAAAGTTGTTTAAACATTGACTGTGATATTTTTCTGAGCTTGCAGCCATGCTAAATATAACTTGTTGTTTGAAAAGCATTTCTTGATTTCAATCTGCAACTGAAGGGACTCACGACCATGCATACAAATTCTTTTTACGCTGTCCCTGTTCCTTAAGAGAACAACTCAGAGGTGTCTCCCTGCTCTTGAAATTCGGTTTTATTAACAAACTATTTCTAGATCTTAATGAAGGTCAGCTAAGAAATTTCTTCAAGATCTGTAACTTACTAAGATGTGTCCAAAACCAGGATTTTCAACGTCACCCCGCTCCATTAAATATATTTAAAACTAAATAAGCTTTCAGAGAGCTGTGGGAAGTGCTTGTAAACCCGCCGAGATACTGAACAGGTCTGCTGGGAGCGGGTAAATGCATGCATAATGCCAAGATAACTTCACCGGGGTACTGAACAGGCCCGCTGGCAGCGAAGCAATGTCAGGTATATGAAAATTCTCAGATATGGATTCTTTTGACCTTTAATGTCCTTCGTTCTGATCTGGAACTTCTTGACAGGATACAGATATCAGAGTGGGTTAATTGACATCCCTGTCGAGGCTATGGATGCCTGCTGGCAGCAGCGGCCCTGTCAATAGTATTGAATATTTTCACTTTAATATCATGACTCTCTTCTGTTAAGATTGTTGTCAGTTTTCGTATCTTTAAAATAATGGTAATTTGAAGCTGTAATGCATTATAATTGATAATGATGTTTAGACAACTTTTTGGTTGTTTTTGATTTGAAGTTTTTTCTGATTATTCTAATCTGAACTCGTTCATTTGGCAGAGATAACTGCTTCTCCCAGTGTGTCACCATTGTTGGCAGCAATAATATAATTTCTATTTTTTATAAGCTGCCTACTGTAACACCCTGTTTCCCCCAGTTTGTAAATATAACTAGACTGGCCGAGGACTATGGCAAACTCATAAGTATGAACATGTGATGTAAAATGACCTACAGAAAGAGGTCAATGAATGTGAATAACATTATGAATTTATTGCAGGACTGCTGATGAGGGGATGTGCAGAAAAGAGACCACGATGGCAATGGAAGGCACCTGAAAAGGTGGCGTTAACTTCCACTAAGAATTAAATACTGTATTTGGACTCCACTGGCCCGGAGAACCAAAAACGGCTCGCTGGCCCTAAAATTCAATACCTCGCAGGCTGGTAGGCGGATGGCTTGATGAGGGATGGGATGGTGAACCGCCCATCCGTAGAGCTATTAAGCCTGATCGACGTGAGGGTAATCGTGCCACACACAACCTTGCGAGAGGATAAGGCATATGGCAGAGACGATTGAAAGGGGAGACGCGAGGGGAACTCTGGATTACGCAGAATGAGTGAAAGCAGAGAGGAAGGATTGCAACCTTCGCTCCTGGTCACTGGCAGACAGAGAGACGCAGTCTCAGAGCATCGTGGTCTCAACTCGGGGGTGGCTAGTGGTAAATCCGTTGGGAGTCGCTGAGCCTACGGT